>JAWRYS010001982.1:0-123633 GCA_034769895.1 Magicicada septendecula | reverse complement strand
AATGATTGCAGAACATAATGACGAATTAGGTAAAACAATTCTACGACGAATTTCTTGTGATGATTTGGTAGCTGTACAAGCGAGATATCACCGCAGTTGTCACAAAAAAGTTTTAAGCAATTACACTCGTGACACAAGTGATGCTAAAGGTCGACCCATGGATGTAAAAATTTCACGTCAAATGGAATTGATTTTTGATTATTTAAGTGACAGTGATGATACCCAGTTTACGCTCACAGAATTAATTGCATTATTAGGTAAATATATTGCTTAATTATAAATTATAATTATACTATTTTTTAAATTAAATTTTCATGTTTATTTTATTTAATATCTAATTTTCTTAAACAGGACATGATGCTTGTCATCCAAATACCATTATTGCTAAATTAAAAGAAAATTATGGCGATTGTATAAGAATTATATCCAGAAAAGTGGCTCAACCCTCATATGTCTTGTAGATCGTGAATACAATGTCATGCGTCAAGCATGGATAGCCTCAAAAAAAGATGAAAATGAAGAAAAAAAGAAAAATCTTAAAAACTGAGAAATTCTGGTCAGGAACTCATACTGATATGACAATCGAACAGGACTTAATGAGAGTCATGAAAGTTGATGGTGGTATGATTGGACGGGGAGTAACTACCAGTACTGCAAATAAATGGATTTTAGCGATGCCATATACACATGATATCTGCGAAGAAGTAGAAAAATTTTGTGGTATAACATTTTCTACTTCCGATCAGCATGTAGATGCTAGAGATTCTCGAATAAAACGAGATACTGAAGATATTCTCAAAATAAACTCCTGGTTTGATTGTCAGGAGCCATTTCCTTATCAAGATTCAATAATGTCTATATCTACTGGAGTTACTAGCGGTAATAATATTAACTGTCATAATGCTTTTGAGGTTGGAAAAGCAGGATTAGAATAAATTGCTGGTACAAACTTCCATAAAGTTTCGTTTAAAACGAAAAAAATAGAGTACTGTCATTAAAAAGTGTTAATAGTAGTCTGAAAATTCAAGAGGAAATTGTCCCTATAGATCCAATGTTTATATTTCAACGCATTTGTGTAGCAAGAAAAAGTGACGACGAATTACAAGATTACATGCGTTATGAACTTGCACCGTACCCAACATCTATGTTTTACGAAGGTGTATTTCGGAAAACAGATAAGTCTAAACTATATGATATGTTTGAAGTAGACCGCACTGAGATTAACCTTGAAGATTGCATTTACGTCATTGATGGTGGTATGTTACTGCATAGAGTAGTATGGTCAAAAAATGACAAGTTCAAATGTATTTTTCAAAGATACGTAAATTATGTCAAGAGACACTTTGGATCAAAAGTTACTGTAGTTTTTGATGGCTATACAAACAATTCTAACAGCATCAAAGCTATGGAGCGTTATCGCCGTACCAATCAAAATTCCTCTCCAGATATTTTATTCCATGAAGATATGTGTGTCACAGTGACCCAAGAACAATTTCTTTCGAATAAAAATAATAAAACTCTATTTATTGAAATTCTAACGAGATATTGGGAAGAAGAAAACATAAACGTTTAAACAAGCTGACGATGATGCAGACTTATTAATTGTGAAAACAGCCTTAGAATTATATGATAAACCTCCAGTTATTGTTGCAGAGGACGTAGATATTTTGGTGCTCATTACTGCGCTTACACCTAGTATTAAGAAAATTTATCTCCTAAAACCCACGAGAGGAACCATGAGTGCTAGTCTATTTTCTTCTGATAACAGCTTTAGAAAGCATAAATTTTGCAAAGAGAATATACTATTTTTGCATGCTCTAACCGGCTGTGACACAACATCATGCTTTTATGGTAAAGGTAAAAAATCGGTTTTTAATTCGATTGAAAAAAAAATCAATAAACTCAGATTTAAAAGAAGCGATCGAAGCATTTAAACTGGAAAATCAACATCAAATATCTATATATAAAAATGGTCTATTAATTCTCCTGTATATGTATAATGCACCAAAAAAAATTACATGTGTTGATAAATACAGACATACAAGTTTTACTAAAGCGATTTCAAAAAAGAAAAAAAGCTTAAAACCTGTAAAGTTAGAAAGTCTGCCACCTACTTCTGATGCTGCCAAGCAGCACTTTTACAGAGTATATTTACAAGTCCAGCAATGGCTCGGCAATGATCTAATACCAAAAGACTGAGGTTGGAATGTTGGAGAAATTTTAACGCCTATAAAAATGGACACAGCCAGCTGCCCCAAAATCTTTATTAAAAATGATCTTTTGTAATTGCAAATCTGGCTGCAAAAAAGGATCGTGTACATGCAGAAGCGCTGGCCTTTTATGTTCATCGGTTTTGTGGTACATGCTCAACTGAAACTTGCAAAAACTTTCCAATTGTTGACGAGATTGATTTTGATGATAATGACTTTGATAATAGTGAGGAAAAATCCTCGAAGAAGAAGAAGAAGAAGAAGATGAGAAGAAGAAGAAGAAGAAGAAGAAGAAGAAGAGAAGAAGAAGAAGAAGAAGAAAGAAGAAGAAGAAGAAGAAGAAGAAGAAGAAGAAGAAGAAGAAGAAGAGAGAAGAAGAAGAAGAAGGAAGAAGAAGAAGAATGAAGAAGAAGAAGAAGAAGAAGAAGAAGAAGAAGAAGAAGAAGAAGAAGAAGAAGAAGAAGAAGAAGAAGAAGAAGAAGAAGAGAGAAGAAGAAGAAGAAGAAGAAGAAGAAGAAGAAGAAGAAGAAGAAGAGAAGAAGAAGAAAAAGAAGAAGAAGAAGAAAGAAGAAGAAGAAGAAGAAGAAGAAGAAGAAGAAGAAGAAGAAGAAGAAGAAGAAAGAAGAAGAAGAAGAAGAAGAAGAAGAAGAAGAAGAAAGAAGAAGAAGAAGAAGAAGAAGAAGAAAGAAGAAGAAGAAGAAGAAGAAGAAGAAGAAGAAGAAGAGAAGAAGAAGAAAGAAGAAGAAGAAGAAGAAGAAGAAGAAGAAGAAGAAGAAGAAGAGAAGAAGAAGAAGAAGAAGAAGAAGAAGAAGAAGAGAAGAAGAAGAAGAAGAGAAGAAGAAGAAGAAGAAGAGAAGAAGAAGAAGAAGAGAAGAAGAAGAAAGAAGAAGAAGAAGGAAGAAGAAGAAGAAGAAGAAGAAGAAGAAGAAGAAGAAGAAGAAGAAGAAGAAGAAGAAGAAGAGAAGAAGAAGAAGAAGAAGAAGAAGAGAGAAGGAAGAAGAGAGAAGAAGAAGAAGAAGAAGAAGAAGAAGAGAGAAGAAGAAGAAGAAGAGAAGAGAAGAAGAAATCACTAACTAAATTCTCAACATAAATAATTTTTAAAATTCCAAATTTAAAAAAATGTATATATTCTTTGTATTCGTTTTAACCTTTTATTAAAAAGAGAGCTTTTCTTTGAAATATTTTATTTATTACTGGAGGATTTGCCGGGTTTGCTTGGGAGAAAGTGGTGTCATATTCTTACTTGCTAGGAAATTCACTTTATTTGATACCATTTATGCTGTTTTTTTCACATCCACCAAGCAGGGGGGGATATTTATAATACTCCAAATTAATATGCACGTCAAATTGTTACTTACATTGAAATTCCCTTTAATTTGATACCCCACGTGCGGTATTTTCATATTTTCCATTTTTGACATCACCCCTCCTCCAATTCCACCAATTATTGAGCCCCGGAGACCAAAATTTTTAATAGTGCGTATATGCATGTCACATACGGTATTTCATATTTTCCATTTTTGACACCCCTCCATTACAACCCATTTATTGAGCCCCAGGGCCCAAACATTTTCAATAGTTCGTATATGCATGTAAAATTGTTACTTGCATTGAAATTCCCTTTAATTTGATACTCCACAGTATTTTCATATTTTCATTTTTGACACCCCCCCGGGCCCAAAACACCTATCTTATGTTGGTTCTCCCGTTGCGTAAAAAATTTGTGCCAAGTTTGGTGGAAATCGGTCCAGTGATTTTTCATATTTTCCATTTTTGACCTCCCCCAAAACCACCCATTTATTATGCCCCAGGGCCCAAGAATTTTCAATAGTGCTTATATGCATGAAAAAGTGTTACTTGCATTGAAATTCCCTTTAATTTGATACCCTACATGCGATATTTTCATATTTTCCATTTTTGACATCCCCCAGTGCCCAAAACACCTATCTTATGTTGGTTCTCCCGTTGCATAAAATATTTGTGCTAAGTTTTGTTGAAATCGGTCCAGTGGTTTAGTAGGAGGTGTGGAATATAAATACACACAATGACTTTTATGTATATTAAGATACACATATTTAATAATATTATTCAACAGAGGAAGATTTGTTAAAATCGACCATTCCGTCTATCGATTTAATACTCCTAACGATGAAATAATAACAAAATCGTTATTTTGATTTTATTACTATTAAAATTTGAACTATTTTAACAAAAGGAATGAAGACTTTATCATGATCCAATGGTTTATTTAGTAGTAAGGAAAGAAATTCACTGAATGTAAACGTTTTTATCTATTTTACCGCGCGCTGCCCTTAAATAAGGGTTTTTTTTTAAAAGCCTGACCTTATAAACATGCAAAGATGATTTTAAACCGATATTTAGACCTTTTTCAATAACTATACCAATATCACTTTGCCTCAATTTTTTAAGAAATTTTACCGTTATTTTTACTCTGGCGACTGGACTAATATTGTAATATTTAGTTATAAGGTAGATGTAAGCAAAATTGTATTAGTGCAAGTTTTGTGTGGGAAAAACCAAAAGTGCGAAAGATTATGTGCAAAATTTTAATTAGGGTAAAACTATACATTAAGAAAACAAATTAATGTATTTCTTAAATAATCAATTTTTTTTATACCGAGTGGGGGTATATATAACGATTCATATTGTCGTTATAGTGATCGAAATTTTAAAAATTTATAATTTCTCGATCAAGTGGCACGCTCACACACTCAAGTTGATGGACACAAGCCCGGGTCGTAAATAATGACGAATTAGGGACACGTCAGACCCAACACCAGTGCGAAGACAATGATAAAAACGGGTGCGTACACGCCACAATAAGAATCTAAGGAACGTCGTTGACAGCTCAAAGTAAGTTACAATTTACAGCACCTAGCGTAAGGAAACAAAGGTTTAGTCCAGCTGCCTGGTTACGCAGAAATGAAATGGAACACATGCTGTGGGGGTGAGTTGTAACGAGCACACATAAGAAAGGCTACACCCAGCAACAAAGGGGTACAGAGAAATCTCGACAAATATGTAAACAATAGAACGGACACTCAGTGAATACTGGAAGTACGCACAGCCCAGCATGAAAAACAAACCCTGACAGCTAGCTAAATTTACAACTAGAAAGCGTGGGATTCGTTCAAGGATGTCACCAACGAAGAGTTGACAATCGGCGGAACGAGCGAAGGGTAAATTGAACAATTGACCAAGACACTGCAGACTCTTAACCAAAGCTAAGTCAGAGTGCCTCGACAACGTCGAAACAAAGGTTGACAGACAGGCGAGAGAATTGCTCTAGTTTCTGAGAATTAGCACAACGTTCGTCGCTGGAATATTCCGGGGATGTCGGCGACCAACCAGCGTTGGGCATCTCCCTAAAGAACTCGTGGAGAGAGTAAGAAAGACTCGAACGACAAATCGGGAAACCGATGACAAGATCTACAGGGTAGTAGGAATTTAAAGGAACCTATCACCAATCCGAAAGGGCGTGGAAATATAGAATTTTGCCTTCTGGGTAGTATGTTTGATAAAAACTGTTTGCGAGGACGCGGAGCAGTCAGTAAGTTAGTAGAGCAGTAAGACAGTTAGTAAAGCAGTAAGACAGTTGGTAATAGAGTAATACGGCAGTAATACAGTTAGTAGCACGGTAGTTATGGTAGTAATATGGTAGAAGACGAGTAATAATAGTTACAATAATTATGTAACAAGACGGAATAATATAGTAGTAGTTGGAGCGGTAATAACAGTAGTAATTGAAATAGTTTACGCGACTTACCGAACTTTTAACTCAGAGAAATCGTAACCAAGTCGCGGTCATAAGTGAACTTAGACATTCAATACAATCTCAATTACACAAAAGTCTGTTCGACAGTTATATGAGTTCCGATAATCAACAGTGCGTATAGACATAACTATCATTAAATATCAGTGCGTACGTGACTCTAAACTACGACCGACACGCAACATAATAATACAAGTGATTAACATTCTGAGAGTATAACAGTGGGTGACAATTCAAACACTATTCCACCATAATGATTCGCTATATTGAACATTTGAACTGAATGAACCAAACCGAACACTATTACGCACATAGCACACACTACGTCCAAGATAGATGAAATAGTTAATTATACGAACACGCACACAGCAAACTCTAAGAGTAAACCATCTTAATGACGATGTTGACATCTTAACACTTGAACTCAAAAACACCTGACACCAGCGGGGAGTACAACACCACACTATACATAACGAGAGTGGAAATTAGTGAAGTGAAGTGAAGTGTTCTTCAATTAACAGTGATTAGCATGTACAAGGAATCCACCAACGGATGTCATCTTACGCCGATGGAATTTTGGATAAACCCTTTTGCAAGATAAGCCTTTATGTTTATTAAATCCTAGTGATACATATACTACTGCACTGTCTCATCTTTTCAAAGAGCTACTCCCGAGAGATTTTGTAAAGTTATATAAATCATAAATCTTATAATATTAATATTAAAGTAATTCATCTGAGCATAATGAACGCATTTAGCTAGGGATAAAATATATTTGATTGCTATTTGTTTGTATATGGATATTATTTGTTGTATTTGAATGTACTGTATGTCTTGTTTTCAGGAAACAACGAACGAATATTATTGTATTTTGTTATTATGTGTTTTAATTATGTATTTGCAGGACATCGTAATTTACTTAACCAACAATATAATAAATAAGTAATTATTATTTATATACTTAAATCTTGCGTTCGTTATTGCAAATTAACCTTGACAATTAATTTATCACATTCCAAGCATTTTCATAAAGAGTCTCAGAGTTATGCTAATTATCAATGGACACAACCAAATCGACCATTGAAATGTCCGATTAACAGGCTCATACAAATCATATTGATTTGATAACTATGTTGAGTCTAATCCGACAAATATAAGTTACTTTCATATGGGTATTAATATTAATGTCAATTACAACTCTGTTTGAATACATATAATTAGTATACGAAGTTAATTAGACCCAATTTACCAATTTATAATTGGATAATTCGATAATAATAATAATTAGCATAATTACACTAAATATAAATGGTAAGGCAAACACAATTAATCAATTAATTGCCAATTCCATTTATATACACTAAATCGTCTTATCTGAGCGTTATATGAAAGTGTCAAATGGAGCGAGTATAGCGACGTAAGCAAGAGAGAGAGCGTATAATTGCAGCCATCTCTGTCTAACCTCGTCACGGCTACGACAAATGCTGGTACAGACAGGAAATGTTACTCAATTGAATTTATGTGTTAAAACTGCAATATCTTTAAAACCAATAAATATACAGCAATTCTGAAAACAGCATAGTGTTCAGCAATTAAAGCTCTATAAGTAGCCAAAATATCAACAAATATAATTAACATTTACAGAAGATATACAGAAGAAGAACGCCAAGCGAAATAACTCGAGAATTAGGCTAGGTACGAATTAGGTGTTTTCACACACACACAGATAAAGACCTAAGCAACAATATTCTGTGGTCAGATCTTTGAAAACACGTTTGCAAATACCTGTAATCAAATGATTTTCAAACAAAGGAAGTACGATTTTAGCCAGTAATTCTGTGCCGTCTCAGACCTGTTAAGGGGCGTTTGGTCGACCTGTCTGATATTGTTTCAACTGGAAAAATGCATGATTTATTTGGAACAACCAATCAGAATCCTGCATTTAGAACAGACGCCAACTCTGACGGAGGGTAGCGAGCACTCTTCGTTCAGATCTTCAATGCGCTAGACGTGTGTAAATTACGTGCTTAATTTCACAAACACGCAAAGTTTCATTTAAGTAAAAAGTTCGAGAAGTAGTCCGCAGTTGCAGAGGAACTAGTACAGTTCGACAACAACTCTCGCTGTGTAACACCACATTAATTAATTAATAATCAATTGTGAAGTGACTGGTGCAACAGAGACCTACACCATCTGTAACTGCCCAGATCATCGTTCAACAGGATTGGTCAACATCATTTCTTCTGTGCTGAACCATCAAAAGGAGGATCTCTACAGATTCCTATCTATGGTCGATGCATCAAACAGTAAGAAATAGATTTCATTGATCAATGAAATAAATAATAAACAAATTTAAAAAAAAAACAATTTTAAAAGACACTAAGTAACTTCACACTTTGTATTCAATTAGTAAGATTAGTTATAACATAGTATAGGAGTGTTGAATGGAAAGTGAGGTGTAGTATTGAACGTGCAAATTATTGCAGACCTGTTCTTTAGCACTGGTTTGGGAGATATAAATTTTCTTAATTAAACCAGATAAGAGCAATAGGTCGTTTGAACGTTTTAATCTTCACTTTTCATACACACTCATTAGTTATAAGAGTTAGGGTAACAATAAGTCCTACAATTAGCATTTTTCAAGAAGTTAACAATATAATGAAAACGTTAATTAAACAAACTCAAGCCAATTTTAAAGTGTTATTTGTAACGATTCCCCTTGAATTCCACATTCACTGAACGAATCCTGAGAAAGTGTGTCTCTATTCTCTGAGCTAAGCTGAAACCGTGTCATTTGTATCTGGGATTTGTTCTGGCGCCCAGGTAAAGTAAAATCACGGGTAAGTAACGTTTTATCTATCATTAAATATATTATATCAGTGTGTTAGATAAAAAGTAGCATTGTATATTCGGCGCCGCAACTAATGGGCACGAGTAAGCACGATTAAACTCCCAAAAATATATATATATATAAGTTATATATATGTTTGTCGCCGCAACTAATGGGCCCGATTAAATTGACAAATTATATAAAGTTATATAATTTGGCGTTGCTTTTACCCAAGTGACTAGTTTAAATTGTAATATTAATTAATTTGAAACGAAGTGGAATTTAAGGTTACAAATAACTGTTGAAGGGTTAAATATTAAAATAAAATTTGTTAATTGTTAAAAAAAAAATTGCTAAATCACCAGCACTAGATATGGCAGCAATTGAACAAATGTTTAAGCAGTTGACCACTACAATGGATGAAAATAATAGTAAAATAGACAGTACAAACAGTAAAATTGGAAGTATAAATAGTCAATTAAATAGTAAAATAAATGAAAATAATCAAAATTTAGAAGAAAGTAATAAGAAATTAATAAATGATGTTATTAATGAAATCGAGCAAACTAATAAATACTTGTCTAGCGAAATGAAACAAATAAATGAGAATTTAACTAGCCAAATAGAACAAAGTAGTAAAGAAGCTACATTTAAAATAGATGGAGAAATAGCAAATTTAGCTATTAATTTAGCTAGTAAAATAGATGAGAGTAATCTTCAGTTTGATCAGCATACCGAAGAGGTTAAAACTACATTAGAGAAATTTAGGAAACAAGTAAACACTAATTTTCGCCGTCAAGATGAAAAACTAAATAAATTTAGAAACGAATTTCATGAAAGGTTAGAACAGAAAGTAACCCTCATTAACCAACAATTCAGCGAAGTAACTGCTGAATTAAAAACACAAACGCTTCTAAATAAAGAAGAAATCCAGAGTACTAGGGAAGAGTGTACCCAACTGGGTGAAAATATTAAAGAGGTTAAGAAACAAGTAGAGAGTAAGGCGGGCCGAGACAAAGTACATCAAAAGGTGGAACAGCAATTAAAGGTAATGCGGGAAGATCTGACTAAGGCAATGAAGTCACAGCAAACCAGAGTCGTGAGGTGTAGCGGCTATAAGGAAGAACTGGAAAACCTTGCATTCTCAGGAAACCCACATGAGAATCCTGCGGAGTTCCTAAGGCTGTTTGAGGCTTATGTATCTCGTGTAAACCCACTGATGGACGACGAGGACAAGAAGGACATGTTAGGCCGATTCCTCAAAAATTGGGCAGGTACGTGGTGGAAAGTCATCTCGGACAGAGTGCAAACCTACTCCGACTTCAGAGAAAAATTCCTTGCTCAATACTGGAACATTCAGATCCAAAGAAGGGTACGCGATCATCTGGAATTTGGTAATCACCCGTCAATGATTATGACAACTGCCAACTACATATGTGCTAAATGTAATGGCACAAGTAAAGCATCTAACACCACCAATAGAAGAGAGAGACCTAGTGTATAAGCTGGCGCGTCATTTCTCAGAACGCACTAGAGTAGCAACCACTACTAGAGGAGTGGATACTCTAGAAAAGTTTATAATGGTCGTGGATGAATGTCAAGACCTAGAGAGGGACCTGAAGCGTGTAAATAATCAGCTGAGTAACCACTCTAGAGGCGATCATCAGGAACCAACTTTCTACCCAACGAAAAGAAGAGACAATGAACGCCCAAAAGAAAAAAGGTTTACCCCATATCCGGGTAACAAACCCCAAAATCGGCAAGAATTGGAAGAAAAGGGTAGAAGTAGGAGTGTTGAAAACCGAACAAATAAAGGATTTAAGGTATGTAAAACAGCCATAACATCTACCGAGCCACAACCGTCTACTAGTAAAACGAATACAGGAAACGGGAAGCCACTGCAGGTAGAAAAGAAACAAAACTAAACCTACCATTACCTGCAGTGAAACAACCCACGAAAACAGGTAAAAAGAAAGTAACAAATAATATAAAACAAGTGAGAGATAGGGAGTTCTTGTTAAAAGAAGAGCAAGAAGTGGGTAGAAACAATTATCCTGAATGTCCAGAAATAATTTGTAAAATCAGTAATCTACTAGTACGAGCGCTAATAGACACCGGCAGTGAGGTAACCTGTGTCAGCTCAATGTTTGTAGAAAATAATAGTCAGTTCCGTAATTGTCCCAGACTACCCATAAAAAATTGTAATGTACAGGGAGCCACTGGAGCCAAAATGCAAAAGATCACTGAACAAATTTATTTACCTGTCAATTTAAATGGTAACCAAACCCAAATTGTAGCTCTAATAGTCCCGAAACTCGTTCATGATTGTATTATTGGGGTTACTTGAATGGAAGGCAGAAATAAATTTCAAAAGAAATACCATCACAATGGAAATTGAGACTAATAAAATCAATGTAAACATTAAAGAATTTAAGCATTGGAAGTCGGTAAGTGTCATAAAAGGGTATAGAGAGAAACCGGTAGTTGACGTTAGGAGTGACCAGCACTATATTGATGATACTCCAGAAATCAACATCGGGACTGAGTTGAACAACGAGCAACAGAACCAAATTCAGCAACTCGCTTGTGAGTATAGGGATGTTTTCAGAACAGAGCCTGGAAGAGCTAAGTTCTATGAACATCAGTTAACACTTACTGAAAACGCATCATTTGTGCAAAGGACTTATCCAATCCCTTTACACTATAGAGAAGAAGTGGAAAAAGAGGTCCAACAGATGTTAGCGAATGGTGTTATAGAGGGGGCAAGAAGAAGTCCCTATATAAACCCTTTAGTAGTTGTCACCAAGCCGAACGGGAGTATCCGCTTATGCCTTGATGCCAGGAAATTAAATTCTTTATTAGTACCTGATTACGAGTGCGCAAGGCGTGTGGAAGAATTGTTCCAAAAATGTAATGGAGTTAAGTACATGACCAAACTGGACTTAACATCAGGATTTTGGCAAATTCCAATCTGCAAATGTGATAGACAGTATACGGCATTTCTGTATAAAAACAAGTGCTACCAATTTAAAGTGGTACCTTTTGGCCTGAGCACCAGCTTAGCTGCAATGGTAAGGCGTTTAGACAGTGCCTTAGGTAATGAGGTAGAGAAGTATACATTAGTGTTCGTAGATGATATTCTATGTGTGTCACAAACATTCGAGGAGCACTTACAACATTTAAGAAATATTTTTGAAAAATTAAGATCAGCAAACATGACGCTGAATCTACGGAAATCAGAGTTTGGTAAGGAGGAAATTAAGTTTTTAGGTCAACGAATCTCAGTGGAAGGAATAACCACGGACCCAGAGAAGGTAAAAGCCATACAAGAATTTCCAACTCCAAAGAACTGCAAGCAGCTAAAGTCATTTCCAGGTTTAGCTAACTACTATCAGAGGTTTACAAGTAAATATGCAGAAAGTACTGTTCCATTGTTGAAGTTGTTAAACAAAGGGGTTAAATGGAGCTGGACAAGGGACCACGATGAAGCGCTACAACAAGTGAAAAGTCTTTTTATAAATACTGTTGTATTACATCATCCAAGGGTAGGAGAAAGATTTTATTTGCAAACAGACGCCAGCAATATTGTTATAGGAGCACACTTGTATCAGATAGATGAGAAGGGCCAAAAAGCGGTATTAGGATTTGTAAGTAACTTAAAGGGCCGGAATTAACCTATTTTACGACAGAAAAGGAGCTATTAGCGATAGTGCATAGCCTGTCAAAGTTTAGAAGTTATATTCTGGGTGCTAAACTTACTATAATCACCGACAATAAGGCGTTAGTATTTTTATTAAAGTGTAAATTGCTAGGTGCTCATCTGACTCGTTGGATCTTGGCTATACAAGAGTACCAGTTTGAAATACAGTATTGTAAACCGTAAGACAACTTGGTAGCAGATGTACTCAGTAGTAATCCACCATCAGAAAACAACATGGATACAGTTAACAGTAAAAGTAGTAGCACTGATATAGGTATTTACACGGTAAAGCATGTAACAAAACCTGAAGTAGTTAGACGACTTAAGGAAATAGGGACCCATCAACAACAAGACCCTAGAATTAGTGTAGCTTGGAGAAGTGCAGTTACCAACACCAAACCAGGATTTTCCATATATGAAGGGAAACTATATAAGCTATGTTCCCATAAGTGGAAATTATTATTACCAAGCTGTATGATGGAGGAACTTATTTGGGAATGCCACTTGTCATTGGGCCACGCTGGATTTAAGAAATGCCATCTAGCCTTAACAGAAAGCTTCATTGGAAAGGGGTTAGCAAAACGCATGAAAAGATTATTGTCTACTTGTGACCTGTGCCAGAAGTGTAAACACCCAAACTTATCTACCAGAGTAGAAATGCAAACAATCCAAGCAAAAGAGAAAGGAGAGTTATTAGCTATGGATTATTACGGGCCTCTACCAAAAGCCAAAGGAGGGGTAAACCACATTCTTGTAACAGATTTCTTTTCTAAATTTGTCAAATTATACCCAGTCCAAAGAGCCACGACAAAAGCAACACTTAGAGCATTAATGAAGTTCTGCATCCCACAGTATGGTAAACCTAGGAAAATATTGTCTGACCAAGGAAAACAGTTCACCCATAACCTATAGAGAGAAACCTTGGAGGAACTCAATATAAAACCAATTCTTACATCAATACGTCACCCTCAAGCGAATTTAGCTGAGCAAATAATAGAGAATTAGATAGATATTTTAGGATATTGTGCCATCAGAACCATTCTGCATGGGTAGATTACTTGAGTCTTATTTCAGATTGTATTAATAATACACGTAATGAAACGACGGGGTACACACCTTCAGAATTATTTATCAAGAAAGAACCAGTACACATATGGACCAAAACCATAAAAAGTCCACCCAACTACAATCTACCTATTCCATATGAGGTAAAAACCAGAATAGCAGAAGAAAGAATACAGAGAGAAAGCCAAAAGAGGGTACAACGATATAATCGAACTCACAAGTTGGTAAGGTTTGTGGAAGGAGAGGAAGTGCTAGTAAAAGCAAATCCTGTATCCTCTGCCATAGACAATACCACGGCCAAGATCATTCCGATATTCGTGGGACCTTATAGAATAAAAAAGCAGATTGCAAGGTACACATACATACTAAAAGATGTTGAAAAAAACAAAATTATAGGCAAGTACCATGGGGATAGTTTGAGGAAATATAGATAAAATATTGACCAATAAAGAAACAATAGTTTGAGCCAATAAGGTATGTGAATCAAACATGGTCAAATAAAAATTTTATAATTGTTTTGAATCAAGGTCAATGTTAATAAAAAAAATTATTTAAATAAATGTTAGTATTGTTGTTTTAAATTATTGACGTTAATTGAGTCAAAATGGTGATTAAAATATTAATGGTCATATAAATTTCCAATATATGTATGCCATGTTAGGTTAAGTAACATATTGTAATATTTAGTTATAAGGTAGATGTAAGCAAAATTGTATTAGTGCAAGTTTTGTGCGGGAAAAACCAAAAGTGCAAAAGATTATGTGCAAAATTTTAATTAGGGTAAAACTATACATTAAGAAAAAAAATTAATGTATTTCTTAAATAATCAATTTTTTTTATACCGAGTGGGGGTATATATAACGATTCATATTGTCGTCCTATCTGAGCGTTATATGAAAGTGTCAAACGGAGCGAGTATAGCGACGTAAGCAAGAGAGAGAGCGTATAATTGCAGCCATCTCTGTCTAACCTCGTCACGGCTACGACAAATGCCGGTACAGACAGGAAATTTTACTCAATTGAATTTATGTGTTAAAACTGCAATATCTTTAAAACCAATATATATACAGCAATTCTGAAAACAGCATAGTGTTCAGCAATTACAGCTCTATAAGTAGCCAAAATATCAACAAATATAATTAACATTTACAGAAGATATACAGAAGAAGAACGCCAAGCGAAATAACTCGAGAATTAGGCTAGGTACGAATTAGGTGTTTTCACACACACACAGATAAAGACCTAAGCAACAATATTCTGTGGTCAGATCTTTGAAAACACGTTTGCAAATACCTGTAATCAAATGATTTTCAAACAAAGGAAGTATGATTTTAGCCAGTAATTCTGTGCCGTCTCAGACCTGTCAAGGGGCGTTTGGTCGACCTGTCCGATATTGTTTCAACTGGAAAAACGCATGATTTATTTGGAACAACCAATCAGAATCCTGCATTTAGAACAGACGCCAACTCTGACGGAGGGTAGCGAGCACTCTTCGTTCAGATCTTCAATGCGCTAGACGTGTGTAAATTACGTGCTTAATTTCACAAACACGCAAAGTTTCATTTAAGTAAAAAGTTCGAGAAGTAGTCCGCAGTTGCAGAGGAACTAGTACAGTTCGACAACAACTCTCGCTGTGTAACACCACATTAATTAATTAATAATCAATTGTGTACTGACTGGTGCAACAGAGGCCTACAGCATCTGTAACTGCCCAGATCATCGTTCAACAGGATTGGTCAACATCATTTCTTCTGTGCTGAACCATCAAAAGGAGGATCTCTACAGATTCCTATCTACGGTCGACGCATCAAACAGTAAGAAATAGATTTCATTTATCAATGAAATAAATAATAAACAAATTAAAAAAAAAAAAACAATTTTAAAAGACACTAAGTAACTTCACACTTTGTATTCAATTAGTAAGATTAGTTATAACATAGTATAGGAGTGTTGAATGGAAAGTGAGGTGTAGTATTGAACGTGCAAATTATTGCAGACCTGTTCTTTAGCACTGGTTTGGGAGATATAAATTTTCTTAATTAAACCAGATAAGAGCAATAGGTCATTTGAACGTTTTAATCTTCACTTTTCACGCACACTCTTTAGTTATAAGAGTTAGGGTAGCAATAAGTCCTACAATTAGCATTTTTCAAGAAGTTAACAAAATAATTAAAACGTTAATTAAACAAACTCAAGCCAATTTTAAAGTGTTATTTGTAACGATTCCCCTTGAATTCCACATTCACTGAACGAATCCTGAGAAAGTGTGTCTCTATGCTCTGAGCTAAGCTGAAACCGTGTCATTTATATCTGGGATTTGTTCTGGCGCCCAGGTAAAGTAAAATCACGGGTAAGTAACATTTTATCTATCATTAAATATATTACATCAGTGTGTTAGATAAAAAGTAGTGTTGTAATATATATATATATATATATATATATATATACATTCAATCACTTTCTGCTGCAGTCCGTTTGTCGATGTATATAATACATTTAATATTTATAAATAAATTTACCTCGATATACTTTTTTCCATATTAGGTACATACAAAACATGACACAATATTCAAAGGACTCAACATCGAAAATACACAAAATACAAATACATATACCACAATCACACACAATAATACAACTTTAAAATACCAGATACCAACAAACAACCTTAATAGCATCCAGCCAACACACAAATACTTCACCAGACGCAAGATCGCGAAGGCTGAAGATGAGAGCACGGGAGCTCTCGAAACATGTTCCTAATAAGGAAAAAAAGTATATCTTGAGGTAAATTTATTTATGAATATTAAATGTAATTTAATATCATATCCTTGAATTTAATAAATAAACACTTTACAGATGATTTTATTTTCCTGACAATTGTTTCACCAGTTACTGCAGCTTCAGAGGTTGGATTTGAACATACATTTCAAACCTGTCAGTTCAAATCCAACCTCTGAAGCTGCTGTAACTGGTGAAACAATTGTCAGGAAAATAAAATCATCTGTAGAACTTACCAAGGGTTTATTTATTAAATTCAAGTAATAGTAAAATGTTCTACCAAGTGCCAAGCAACGACTCGATCACTGTAAATCATATTCTGTACAGCAATTAATTAAAAATGAATATGATGATAAATAAACTATTATTAAAATAATAACAAATCTGTGTACACAAATATGTGTGTACAAGGCAAGTGTAAATTACAAGTGTATCAAGTTCATTATATATTAATGGTATAAACTACGTATTTTACTTTTTAATTGTATACCTTGTCCTCAAATTTGATCTCTTCCATTTGTCTTATGATGGATAAACTGCTCTTGTTAACACCTGTAACAAATGAAAACAAGCTGGCAATTATAAAACTAAGTCTACATCACACACAAGTTAGCGCAAGAATAACATATGGTCAGGGGTGGATTAGAAGCGTGCGGTGCCCTATGCTGCCATCAGATTGGTGCCCCCCCCCCCAAATGATTCAAAATTCAACCTTTTATCCATTATTTACACTCATAAATGGCATACACAATTTATAAAGTTAACAATTACAGTATTTTATTAAACTCTCAAATTATGACAAATTTTTAGCTAAATAGTGATTACAATGAGCATAGTAGTACTTGAGCTTACAAAAAAACTAGTCGATCCATTTTTTTCTTTATTTTGCCTTAACAAAGTCATATATAATTTCTTCTAAATCGAGCAATTCAAGTACCTCACTTTCAATATTCAACCTTCATAATGAAGATAATCTCTCATCTCCCATAGTTGAATTCAACATACCTTTAATGCGTTTTAATACATATAATGATCTTTCAGATTCAAAGTTAGTTATTGAATCATCAAAAGCAGATGATAAGCAATGTATATATTCGGAAATACATCCAATCATTTTACCATCAATAATCCAGTTTAATACTCCGAGCGGACAAACTGTAGTATCATGGAATCTATCATATTCATTTGAACGATTGGAAAAAACTTCTTTCTTGCAACTCTACTTGTGGCACAGAGTGCTTCAATTCTATTGGAAGATCGTTATTCAATCTTCCGGTCACATTTGAGGCGCTGGTGCCCGGTGCTGCAGCACACCCTATCGTTATGGATAATTCACCACTGCGTATGGTTAAGGACAGTTTTTAATTTAATGCATATATCTTTATTAATAAACAATGTCTTCCCACTGTCAGACATCACTTTTGCCACTCAAGGTACCTTATCTTAGTTTGTGTAGACATGTTTCATGAAATATAGTAAGGAGAACTCACATTAATCCTGCAAGTACACTTTTCTTCTAAATCATTTAACACGAGTCCATAATTTCTTTTTTATTAGTTTGTCATACTGTTACATATTTTGACAAAAACTCTGTTTTAAATTCCTAATTACCAGAAATTATTGAAATTTTGAGATCCTTTTAGAATTATTTTGAGAAGGTAAGAAACATTTCCTATCCACTAAATGCTAAACTTTTATGAATGTTCTGAGTTAGAATGTTTGCAGACATTATATTGTATATTCTGTTTCATATAACTTCCAAACTGATAGTTTTGGTAATACTCTCCAATACTACGTGTTGGTCAACAGCAAACTGTTGTTTGCAATGAAAGTTTTAAGCTTTTGATAGATTTTAAACAGCTGAAGTATTTGTTCTCATTTTAAATTAGTCTAAATAAGCATTTAATCTTATTTACAGCTTTCAGGATGCAGTTAAATTAAATTGGTTTTAAACAGAATATTTTTCAGATGATACGTGTAGAAAAAAAGTAGATGAATACGATTTAAAAAACCTGTAGAAATTATAATTTATAAACACTGAAAATATCATTACAGACAATGAAACAATATTTCATGGTTTGTAAACTGTATAAACTGTATACAAAAGGAAGAACTGGAAATGTCTTGAATTAATGATCCGCTGAGAGCATTTTGAAGAGTTTTCCATTACCATACAGGATAACATTAGTAATACTCATGTGACTGATATAATTAATGACTCCCTAATTATATTACTAACACAAACCACATTAGAAAAAAAATGAAACTGCTACGAAATCAAAAACATAATGTGTTATATTAAACATATTGTAGAATTAAAAACAAAATTATATTTTATTTCTCATTATTTCTCACAGAAATGTATCTCAACTTTCACAATTTAACATAGCAAAAATAGGGATATCAGACTTGCAATAACATTATGTTTATATTCAGCTGTTTGTATATAATAAATGGTTGAGCATGGCCAAACAATAATATTTAGTAGTTGGTTAACATGTACGTTTGTGTATTAGATTTTTGATTTACATTATGTATTTTAATAATATTAAGGGGGAACCCTTCCTGACAATCGCTAAAAACGAATTTTTTTTATCAAATTTTTTTTATTTTTTTTTTTCTTAATCTGTTAAGTTTTCTGGTTCTAATGACATACTATGTGACAAAAATCTTATAAGAACTTGGTTTTATTAAGCTTATAAGATAGGCCTACTTTTATTTTTTCGCGACATCGCCTGGTTACAACCATGAATAAGAATGAGAATGAGTTCAAAATGAAATAAAACAAAATTATGGTCATATTTACATGAAATATATACAATAACAGTGTAAAATTATGAATTACATTCACTCAGTTGGCAATCCTGGTTATAATAATGTGGATCAGTTGACTATCAGCTGTTATTTTTTATTGCAAACTAATACAATTCGAGGTTAGTTTTCATCAGTTGTGATTTAGTGAAGTTGTAAAGGTTATTTTTGTTTGCTGTTTACCTTCCTAATTGTGTTTAGTAAAATTCTTTTTTACACATAATATAATAACAAGTAATAGGCAAGTAAGTAAACTATTTGCTGTTGTTATAAAAATACACTAAGACTAAATAAAACAAAAGAATGGGTAAAAGAAGAAATCACGCATCACAAAAGGCTAGATCACATAGTGTTATTTCCAAGAAAAAGAAAGCAAGTTTAGCTATTATGAAGAGATGGGGAAATACTGATAAAAATACGCTTGCACAAGAAAATCCTAATTTGGGAGAATTTAGTAGTACTATGTCAGAACCTTGCGATTTGGCTGAGACTGAGCCTAACCAGCCAAGTACATCTACTGGTATTTCTCATAATCTAAAAACACCCGACGGGGACTGTGTAAAAAAAGGAAAATTAAATGTTAGACTGAGTGATATTGAAAACTCTTTAGTTATGGACACCAATTCGGAAGACGATAACGAAGAACAAGTTGAACCGGACTACAAAATTATTGACATGAACTGCCTTTCAAATCTGTTTTCCAACTTGACCTGCCTTGAATGTAATCAATCCTCTTTGACAATAAAAGCATCAAATAAAATGGGGTTTGCATACAATTTGGCAGTTGAATGCTCAAATCGTGAAATCATAGTTCAATCCTGTCATAATTCAAAGAAAGTAGGGCACACATCTACTTATGATCTCAACCTTCGCATGGTAAAATTTTTCTCATTGACCGGACAAGGACACAGTTCTATGGAGCAATTTAGTATGCTAATGAACATGGAAGGGATGAGTAATAGGACTTACAATAATCATTCAAAGAATATTTCCAAGTCATCTAAACAAGGTGGTGAAGTAAACTTACATAGGGCAAGGGAACGAGTGCGACAAGCATATATTGAGCAAGACCCTAGTAATGCGCACAAAAGCACTATTGACATATCTGTTTCATTTCACGGCACGTGGCATAAGAGAGGCCACACTTCCAATTATGGTGTCGGAGCTGTAACAGAATTGTATACGGGCCTTGTAGTAGATTACTGTGTTCTATCAAAGCATTACCATGAATGTGCGATAACCAAGTCAGAGCTTGGCGAGGATTCCTGGAATTTGACATTTGGTTCAATGGCCACAAAGATGACTGTAGACAAAATTATGAAGGATCATCACCTGCTATGGAGGTTGAGGCTGCCGAGAGACTGGAAAAGATCACTTGATTACGGATTCCGATATCTTACTTTGCTTTCAGATGGCGACTCCAAAGCGTTTAGCCATTTACAAACCTTGAATGTTTATGGAGATGATGTAAGTCTAACTAAAGAAGAATGTGTTAATCATGTATCGAAAAGACTAGGAACAGGTCTTAGAAAGGTTGTAAAGGAGTGCAGAACTATGAAAATAACTTTGGGTGGGAAGACCTATGGAAGTCTAAAGGAATCCGCAATTGTGAAACTCACAAAATATTACCATAACAGTATTCTAAGAAATATAAACAATGTTGATCAAATGAAGAGTGATATATTGGCTACTTTGCACCACTGTGTATCAACTGATGCCAAACCAAGACATTTAAAGTGCCCAAAAGGACCAGAAAGCTGGTGTTTTTTCAATCGAGCTCTGGCGAAAAGCGAAACTCCTGGGTCACACAATAAACATGTGAAAACTCTGATAATGGAGACTGCTCTGCGCTACATAGCTCCAGTTTACCAAAGGCTGGCATGCAAGGATCTCCTTGAAAGATGTGCTAAAGGCCTTACACACAATGCAAACGAAAGCCTAAATGGCATAATATGGGGAAAGTGCCCGAAGGTAAAAAAGGTTTCAAAAAGAACAGTGGAAAGTGCTGTTGCGGAAGCCGCTGGTGAATTTAATTTTGGTAATTCCATATTAACATCATCCATGACAGCAGCAGGTCTAAAAACTGGAAGATCAAGTAGAAAAATAATGCTTTCGAGGGATAAAGAGAAGAGTAAGGCAATTCAAGTCGAAGTCTACAAAGAAGTTCAAGGAGTACCGAAGAAAAATCCGAATTATACCTTTGAAACGTGAAGAAGAATTAAAGGAAAAAGAAGGACTTACGTATGGTGCTGGGGAGTTTTAATGTAAATAATAAAAGTAAAAACAAAAATTATAAAATAATTCTAGTTGAACAATGAATACACGGTTTGTTACTAAGAAACATGTAGTGGTTTTAGTTTTTCCTCATTTCCCAAAAGTTTACATTTTACGTGTTTACAGACCTGGTGTCAGCTCTAACTCAAGATCTATTATACTTAGAGACATGATTTTTTATTTTATTTTGTAGCTAAGGTTGTGTTCTACAAACTGTAGTATAGACGTTGGGGAATTCCTAAAATAAATATTTTTTTATTATAATAATATAATTTTAAATTACAAAACAAACATTTTTTGAATTAATTGAGAAAAAAGAAAAAAGATCATTTAAAACCCATACTACAGTTTGTAGGGACACTCATTAGCTTTAAAATTTAAAAAAAAAATATGTTGATATCTATCATACAAATAGAGATATCGCTGTCACCGTAAATGCCAATGTTTTCACAAAAACCACCCCCCCTAAAGGGTGGTAGGGGTGAGGGGTTGAAACCATGCATAAATTTGTACTTACCATAAGGACAATCATAAAAATATAAGACATTATTTTTAAATGTACAAATGTAGACTTTTCATTTTTTAGATAGGGTTCCCCTAATGCCTTAATACAATATTGACAAAACCAGAAACATTATATACAATTCCTTCTAAAAATAAATTTTCCTCCAAAACTATACAGCAATTTCATATCCCCCCTCAGTAAAGATATTTCATGTACAACATAACACGCCTCCGTTATTATTGTTAATACAGTTTGATCATAATAATCAAGCTGAACTGCACCACCTTTACATTAAGGCGAGATCAGCAGTTTTTCGGTCAAAAAAATTGAAATTTTTTATTGTCCCAAAAAATTCTCCATTTCACCCTGATTAAGAAAATATATACTTTTATGGTGTAATCTATATTAATGTGACCATAAAAAAAATAAAATAAAACGTACTGCATGTTGTTTTCCAATCCCATTGTTTAGCTTTATCCGTTTTTCCGTAACCATGGATTTCAACAACTAGGTACACTTTTCTCAAAAACTATAAGTACTATTGAGTTAAAATTTTTTGTGGTTGAACAGTACAATGTAGCAATCAAAATGTACTAGAATCAATACATAGCAATCACTTCCTTTAAAAAATTTATTTTTAAAAAATTTTTTAAACTTTTCAACAAATTTATAAAAATTAATTATTTTTTATATTGGTATTTTTTTGTTAAATTGCTTCAAACTAGTACATCATGTTACAAATATATGTGTTAAGGTATGGTAGAAATTCCAAATACATAGCTTCAATAGATCATTAATTGATGGTACCTAACTAAACACCTGTTCGCCCATTTAAAATGCATTGGACAAAAAAAGTGCTGATCTCCCCTTAAACACATTTATACTCAAGTAAAAGTTGGCATTACATACATAAAACATACAGGTACTGAAAATAATGATGTCTAAATATAAAAAGTGTATAGAGTCTGAAAGTTTTGTTTGTGTAAATATTTTCTAACCCTCTGAAGGAAGGTAGTAATGTACAGAGGTGCCAACCTTTGAAGTGAGTTATCAGTAATCCCACTGTTAACTTCCCCTCCAAAATTTTTCAAGTCAAATCCAAAGCATGATCCTCCCCTCTCGACAATGACACCCCCTTTCCCCTTCCCAACAGCAATCTTTTCTAAAGTACAGTAGAACCCCGTTAATACGCTCATCAAGGGACTGTGGTTTAAACGCTTAATAAGCGGGACAGCGCTATAGACGGGAAATGATTTGTGAGATGGGAAAACAATTTGGAGACCACTTCATAGGAAACAATTACAGTACTGTGTTTTATTATTACTGTATTTTATTTTACTGTATTACAGTATTACAGTATTATTATTATTATTATTATTATTATTATTATTATTATTATTATTATTACTACAGTACTGTATTTATAATTATAGTATTGTTCATTAGTTACAATGCAAAATGCAAATTCTAGCTCATTTCCTATTAAAAGTCTTTGATTGATGTTTGTCGACTGTGTGTACTACTGTTATGAATGATTACATTTTCTATGCGGTTTAAGTAGCTATTCACGTGACTTGATATGCAGCCAGGAGTAACAGTGATATTGTATTCTTGGATTTCGTTGTCCATGACGTGTCCGTTACTTAACTAAATATCACTATAATATTGACGACTCGGAACACTAAGTTTTTTATAAGTAAAAACGTAAGTAGGCTGTAAGGTAAAACTTTACGTTTTTACTTATAAAAAACTTAGTGTTTTACCTTACAACCTACTTACGTTTTTACTTATAAAAAACTTAGTGTTCCGAGTCGTCAATATTATAGTGATATTTAGTGATATTGTATTTTCGGAGCAGATTTATTGCTCCAAGAGCTTCATTTCATGTGGGGACATTTTCCTCAGCAGATTCAATTTCCTCATCACCGTCTTCATCTTGGACGGTAGCGGCAGCATGATCCGCAATCATGTCGTCGACATCGCGGATTTCTGATGTCACTAGACCATTGTCAACTGATACAAAATCTTCCAAGTTAACCTCTCCTAACTTCTCCCGTACAGCAGCCCAGTCCTCGTCATTATCAATTGTGATAGGGGCATTTGTTTCACCGGCTGTTATACCATGTCCCTAAGAAATTAAATATCGGTATGGAGAACCATACATGACTTCCATGTTCTAAGATTTATATTTAAAATCATTTTCGAAATGAAATGTTTCTATAGAAACTACTTCTTTCTACTTACTGCTTCAGCCTTAACTACAGTACTGTGGTCACTAACGTATACCACTTCACATTATCGCACTCGATTTTCATTGATGATAGCAGTCAATGGCACTACCGAAAAGTCTGGTTTTGCAGAAAACATTGGACTACGGCTAAATAGCCCGGGAAGGAATTTTAACAAAGAACTACTTCTTTGTTGCCAATAACGTAGTACACATATAAAAAATTCTCCCCTCCCCTTCAACTATAATTTTCATTAATAGAAAATTACCCCCACCTTGTTCACCTGACCTCTTCATTTATAGATATTTCATCTACGTTTCTACAGTGGATTATTATGAGCTACTTATCAGGATACTTTATTTATCAAAATAAAGTACTTTACTCTTGTAAAACATAAAACATTGCAGGTAAACTACCCCTTTCTCTAAACCGATCTTCACCAAAATCAATAGACTTTCAGTCCTCTACAATGCAGGGGATGCATGCAAAAAAATATTTGATTCTGTTTCAATTTGCGGCAGTTATCGTTCATCATGAAAACATTTCTCTTGTTACAACATAACATGTTTCAGGTAAACTACCCCTTCCCCTTTACCGA
Source organism: Magicicada septendecula (assembly GCA_034769895.1). Classification (NCBI taxonomy): domain Eukaryota; kingdom Metazoa; phylum Arthropoda; class Insecta; order Hemiptera; family Cicadidae; genus Magicicada; species Magicicada septendecula. The sequence goes on along the minus strand of JAWRYS010001982.1, from coordinate 98,838 downwards.
TCTTCACCAAAATCAACAGGCCTTGAGTTCTCTACAATTTATGAACGTATGCAAAAAATTATTTGATTTTCTTTGAATTTACGGCAGTTATCATTCGTCATAGAAAAATTACCCTTGTTAAAACATAAAAAGTTGCAGGTAAACTACCCCTTTCTCTAAACCGATCTTCACCAAAATCAATAGACCTTCAGTCCTCTACAATTCAGGGCTGTATGCAAAACATTATTTGATTCTGTTTGAATTTGCGGCCCTTATCATTTTCCATAGTAAATACCCTTGTTAAAATATAAAACGTTGCCGGTAAACTACCCCTTTCCCTTAACCGATCTTCAACAAAATCAACAGACCTTGAGTTCTGTATAACTCAAAAAGGTATGCAAAAGAGTAGTTGATTCAGTTTGAACTTACGGCAGTTATCGTTCGTCACAGAAAAAATTAACCCTTGTTAAAACATAAAATGTTGCAGGTAAACTACCCTATTCCCTTAACCGATCTACACCAAAACCAGCAGGTCTTGAGAACTCTACAATTCAAGGCTGTGTGCAAAACATTATTTGATTCTGTTTGAATTTGCGGCTGTTCTCGTTTGCCATAGAAAAAAATTACCCTTGATAAGAAAAACATTGCAGGTAAACTACTCCTTCCTGTTAACCGATCTTCACCAAAAACAATAGGTCTTGAGTACTCTACAGATCAGAGCTGTATGCAAAAAATTATTTGATTTTGTTTGAATTTGGGACTCTTTATCTTTTGCCATAGAAAATACCCTTTTAAAACATAAAACGTTGCAGGTGAACTACCCCTTTCCCTTAACCGATCTTCACCAAAAACAATAGGTCTTGAGTACTCTACAAATCAGAGTTGCATGCAAAAACTTATTTGATTCTGTTTGAATTTGTGGCTCTTATCGTTTGCCATAGAAAATACCCTTTTAAAACATAAAACGTTGCAGGTAAACTACCCCTTTCCATTAACCAATCTTCACCAAAAACAATAGGTCCTGAGAACTCTATAATTCAGGCTGTATGCAAAACATTATTTGATTCTGTTTGAATTTGCGGCTGTTATCGTTTGCCATAGAAAAAAAATTACCCTTGATAAAAAAAACCGTTGCAGGTAAACTACCCCGTTCCCTCAACCGATCTTCACCAAAAACAATAAGTCGTGAGTACTCTACAAATCAGGGCTGTACGCAAAAAATTATTTGATTCTGTTTGAATTTGCGGCTGTTATCGTTTGCCATAGAAAAAAAATCTACAGACACACACACAGACACTTTTCGAAAAATGACTTTTTTTCATGTTTTGAGTGTAGTACAATCAGAATCTGCAATAATCTTGAACACGATTTTTTTTGCCATCACCATACTTCCATTTTCTTAAGGAACATGGAAGTAAAAAAGAAAATTAACCCCCTGTCGAAACAAACAAAGTTTTATACAGAAGCTCGATAATAGCCTAATCTAACAACATTTAGAATCTTACCTTAAAAAGGCCTGCTTTATTGAAGCAACTGGCGATGGTCTGCGAATCGATCCCTTCCCATGCAGCGGAGATGAAATTCATTGCGTCCAATAAAGGTGATGCGGTTTTCGGCTCCACTGTCGATGCAATGCAGATATCGTAGAACAACACGCTTTCGATAAAAACGCTTGAGCACTTTTATGATCCCCTGGTCCATTGGTTGGAGTTTACTGGTTGTGCTGGGAGGCAGGAATGCTAGTTCTACATTTTTCAGATTCACATTTTTTGGGTGAGCTGGATAGTTATCGACAAAAAGCAGGATTTTGCGATTGGTTTTTACCATTTTTTGGTCTCCCCTTTGAACACATATGACTTTTCGGGCATTAGCTTAAAGAATAAGCCACATTCATCCGCGTTAAAACACATCGCATGGCGCATAATTATTAATGAGCCTAGGTAGCACTTCACTTTGCCAGTCATTTACATCACTGTCACTAACTGACTCTGATTCACCATTGATTTGACGATACACTATGCCATGCCTTTGCTTGAATCTATCAAGCCAACCATTCGAAGCAGAAAAGTCTGTGTTCAATTTGCCTGCTATTTCTCGTGCCTTCTCTTGTATGATTGGGCCACTTAATGGAATTGAAGCATCACGGGATTGGTGAATCCATTCAATAACAATTTCTTCGACGTCTTCATATTTCCCGGATCTCGCTTTCTTACGTTTGCAACCACCCTTCGCTGCATCGGTAATAGCATCCCTATTTTTTTATTACTGTTCTTAAGCTGGATGAAGAGATTCGTCGTACTTACGGAGGATTTAAAATTTTTCACTTATACAAAGAGATTTCTGCTTTGCCATTTTTGCACTAATCACAACTGCACTGCCAAGAATTCAAAGAACGACTAATAAGAAAGGACAGAAATGTACTGTATTGACAGGGAGACTTTTGAGGGTTAAATTCCTTTCATGCAAAGGAAAGTACCGTTAGGTACAATTCCCGACACTGCTGGCCGGAGGGTTTCTTCAGGTAGAGGGTGGAATTCCTTTCATCTACTCGGGGTGTAATGACCTTCAGTACAGTCAGAGCAACAATTTCTTCACCACGCTTTTAAAACATCTCAAATACAGTACTGTTTCACAATTTATATGGAATTTTTCCTCATTTTCGACCGGGAAAAAAGCGCTATAAGCAGGACTTGGAAGCGTTATAAGAGGTTAAAATTTAAGAGGTATGTATATGAAACGTCCAGAGACCATATAAAAAGTGCGTAATGGACGGGATAGTGTTATAAGCGGGAGCGTAAATACGAGGTTTTACTGTATATCATATTACACAATAAAATATGCAAATTACCTGTTAGTTCTGTGATTAAAAATTCTTTGTAGCTTGTTTCGCACCCAGCAGCTGCTTTTCAGTGTAGGTTTTCTTGAAGCATACTTCCCCCTGTGATGACACTTTCGTCTTCTGAACCAAAAGCGATTCCAGTGTAGATGTGCTTAATGTAGGCCTGAATTCTGTCTGATTTTTCCTAACAACACTGAAAACTCTTTCTGGGGAGATTTACTGTGAGGTACACTTAACACTGCAAATACAACATTACTTAAGGTTTTATACTTCATTTGTCCACTTTCATTTCTAAGCTCTGCAATGTTGCCCCAGTTTACATCAATTTCAGGTCCATGTACAATATATTCAGGGAAAGTATCATACTGGTAAACTGCAAATTCCTCTTCAAGTTTGTCATGTTCACTTTCCTTGACCAAACTTGGGAATCTTCGAACAAAATATTCAAGAGATGAATAGGAAACCTTCATTCTAAGAGAGATGTCTACAACTTCGGCATGCTGAAGAAATTCATCATCAAGGGGAAATTTCCTGATAATGTAACTGCAAGCTGCCATATAAAACTCTCTTCCAGAATTATAAAACATCTGTTCACCACAGTCGTTCTCTTTCAAGTATGCCCTGGCTTTTCCTCCGATTACCAAGTCCTCGTTGCCTTTCTGGTACTTCCTCTTCTTGAATTCAACACTCGAAAGGGAGGTAGATTCTGACTGAATAATAGAACATGGCTGAACAAATCTGACCAATAGGTCAGTTAGAAGACCATTAAGTTTCCTCATAAGAAGATGTGTGGCTGGAGCATCTTGCTGCAGAAATAAATTCACTGAGTTAAAGACAGGAAGTGTACTCTGAAGAAAATAGCAAAACAGTTTTGTGTGTGGGTCCTGTAAGAAAGATTTTACAGTTTCAAACTGCCTGGTGCTCTCATTTTTATGGTAGGGGTTACTACAAAACATGAGTGTCAAAGCTTCCCACTGCTCAAGAACTCGATTAATAGACTGAAGAAGCGAGAGCCAACGGTTACTGACACATTTCAAAATTTTGTGACCCTCTGTGCCACAAATAGCCTGATATACTTTCGACGTGTTTTGGCTTTTAGAACTCTTATCAAGGTAGTAATATAACTGAACCAAAAAGTTCTCTACATTGACTGGTAATTGGGCTGCTGCTTTTTGTGCACAGATGTGTATGAGATGACATGAACAACCCGAAACATAAACAGAAGGATGCCTGTCCTTCACAAATTTGGCAACACCTTTATTTGCCCCTATCATTGTGTATGCATTGTCAGATGAAAAAGAAATGCAATTTTCCCATGGAATGGCTAGAGAAGACAATTCACCGTTGATAACAGAAAAAATTCCCTCACCTGTGTTGTCAGTACTCTCTAACAATGACAATAGAAGAGCTGATATTTGGCCTATCTGAGCACTAAAGAAAGAAACGACTATAGGATAAAGTTTTACTGCATTTGAATCCGTACTGCCTACTGCCATCAGTAGCCAAAGAAAAAGGCGTTTTTTGCAAAAGTTCACTTATTTCCTTTTTTGTCTCAGATGCCGTGTATTGAACTAAAGCAGAGGTTTTAGTTCTTGCACAGCCATATTTCTGCGATATTTTAGAGTCGGGGAACATTGCTCTAAATAAATTTCCTGCATGGTCCAAAACAGATAATGGGATGTTATGCTCCAAAAGAAATGATGTGAACAGCAACTTGGCATTTGTCACCGCAGTTTCATTACTTTTTACGATGAATGATGAAACAGACTTGTTTCATAATTTTGCTTCACTGTATGTGTTATGTTTCTTGGATTCTATGTGTCTTCTGCAATCATCCCGTCCACCGTGAGCCACAGAAAAATCACACGAGCACACACTGCAGAATACGTGGTTTTCACTAACACGTGAAGCAAGTACGCATGCATAGCCATTCCTTTGTGTAACCGTCTCGATATTTTTGTAACACTGCTGTCTTCTTAGAAGTAGATGCAATTTGACAATTGCACCGCTTCATTTTACAAAACCAATCACTTCTTTTAGAAACAACGACTAGAATAATTAGAACTGTAACACGCTAAAGTACTTCGACGCAAACAACAAAAAGACACCACGCTCATCAATGACGCGCACTGGAGTTGAGCTCCTTTATTCACAATGAATTTCACAACGCTCACGGGTAGCGCTGCGATAGCAAAAGAAAGTGACAATCTAATATTAGTAGCCAACTCACAAGCATTGAAACGAGGAGGGTTCAGCAGTAATGCTTGAAAGGATCGACATTTTTCTTCTTTCCTTTTTTCGTAGAAATTTATTTTTTTCGTGATAATGTCGCTTTCCGTAATAATTTCCCCTCTGACCGTAATGCCGTAATCATGAGGTGAAATCCGTAATAATTACGGACAATCCGTAATAGTTGGCACCTCTGAATGTAGATGTTTTTTAAATTTTGTAATTGCAAATGGGAAGGTGGTATTGTCTTTATAGCTCCATAGCTGGACTGCTTGATCATTATACAATTCAGTGCATAATTTTGTTACTTCGGAAAGAGTGAAATCTTAGCTCTGAATGATAAATGTAACAGCTGATAAGTGATGTTTCGCTTCTTTCTTTACATATACAGTTAGGCTGTGTTTAGATTGTTACAAATTAGTTTCTAACTGGTAAAAAGTTACAAAATTTCGTAGTGTGCATTGATGTAGTGTTCTTATTGAATTCTTGAGTTCAGATTTAATGAATTCTAATTTAGGAGAATTATGTGACTCAAAATGTAACTGGTATTGCAGGAATACCACCTTATCCATAAGGACATAATGTACACACTGTAAGTGTAAGTACTTAATTACTATATTATTATAATTTAATGGTTTTATTTTATATTTTACAGTCAAATCAGAATTTTTCAGACCTTTACAAGAAAAAGCAGTTAATTTTCACACATTGTTTTAATGTTTAGGTGAGGATGGATTGGATTCGGTTAGGTTAGATTATTTGTAAGGAAGTTATGTATAAAACCAGTATTTTATATACTAAGATTTAAAAACATCACGAAAATCCAGAAAATATTTGTATACACACACATGGCAAAATGCATGAATAAAGAGAATGTTTAGCAGAATATGTGTACTATACATACCTCTGGAGAACAGAAAGTTGTAATGCTTGACTGAAGTTGGTATCAGGTGTTGTAACGGGACGAACTGAAGGGAGTTTATAATTTAAAGAATTTCATGTTAACCATTTGCAGACAACCCTTGAGGTAATCTTGTTATTCAACCAGAGTGTATTTTTTGGTCACTGACTGTAGCTCCATGGAAGTCACAGCACGGTACCGGAATGTTTATTGTCAGTAGGGTGCGTATTCATGCGTACAAGCGCACGTGTGTGCAGCTTTTCACAACGTGAAAATCACGTTTTAGAATTCCTTCTCGCCTTATACGAGACTACGGGAAAACCGTGAGATGCGCTCAGCCAATCAAAAACCAAGTAGCTGAGCCCCGAGGGACGCCTAGCCATTTTGAAAAACGTCAGTCGACAAGAAACTATAGAGCCGCGCGGGTCAGTGAGTGAGCGCGTGGTTCCAGTAACCAGTGTACGAATAATTAATCAATCGACGAAAATCTTCAGAGCCGCGCGGGTATGTTAACGCGCGGTTCCCGATGTCAGATAAATAGTGTGCGAGCAAAATACCCAGTCGGCCGACTAATATAAAATGTGATTTTAAAAGTATTTCCAACAATAACGGAGTGAGAAACAAGTGGACGTTCATTAATAACAATGTTAACAGTTTAAAGTAATATCGGTGTGGCGAGTGAGAATAATAAATTCGATTTGGTGGCGAAAGGACTGGCTTCCACGAGGAAGAGTAACTTTTGAACAAATTTATACCTTTTGAACAAATTTTAACATACTATACAGCTGTTTCAATTCTGATAAAACCAAAAAAGTTATGTATTGTAAATGGGGAGTTTAAAGAAATAATGTGTGTGTGTGTGTGGGTGAAAGGTACATAAAGAGAATGAGCACTGGTTTACATTAAGTAAATTTAAAGTATACCGTATTTAATCTGTAGTTTCAAGATTTGTTTTTCTTTTTAATATGTGGAATTGATAACTTCCTATGAAGGAACATAACAGTATGTTGTATCGTAATTAGATAGAAATACGTGGAGAAGAGGGTGAAGGATATTTTATGTAAATGGAGAGTAAAACAATATGTTTTACTAAAAACAAATGAAGAATTCGCAGAACTAACGAATGACATTAATCAAATTGAAAATAAAATTAAGTTCAAAGAGGAAATAGGTGGAGTACAAATAAATTACCTAGATCTAAATATAAAGATAGAGTGTGGTGTTTTTAAATTTGATGTATTTAAAAAAGAAACGTATACAAACTTAATTATACCTCAGGAATCATACCATCCCGTAAGTCACAAGATGGCTGTACTAAACTCATTTTGTTATAGAGCAATAAAATACTTAGATGATTCATGTAAAACAGAAGAGTTAAAAAGAATAGAAGAAATAGCGAAAAATAATAATTATAAACCGGGGACAGTAGAGAAAATTGTAAAAAGAATAGAAGGAAATAGTAGACAAGAAGAGAAGAAAGAAAAGAAATACATAGGATCAATAACGTATCTGGGATTTCAAACGACTAACATAATCAAGTGCTTTGAAAAACACAATATAGATGTAGCGGTAAAAAAGACACAGACAGTTTTTGATTATATAAAGAATAGTAGTACTGAAATAACGCCTGAACTACAGAAAAGCGGTGTTTATAAGTTGAACTGTAAACAGTGTGATAAGGTTTACCTGGGTGAAACAGGACGTAAGTTCGAAATTAGATTGAGAGAGCATGCGAGAAGAGAAGGAGACAGAACTACGAATTCGCTCTATGCAAGGCATTTTAATGAAACAGGGCATAGTTTTTAGACCCAACAGAGAACGTCGAAATAGTAAGGTTAGAGAATAACATAAGTAAACGCAAATTGTATGAAGAATTAGAAATATTACAAGTAAGGAAAAATAATAGTAATGCGCTGATGAACATAAAGACTGAATTTAGTAATGAGGATATATTTTACTATATTTTGAAAGAGTAGTGTATAAAAGGTGTAATACGGTTACAGGATAGGTTCAGAAGGTAGAAAGCTGTAGGAGATTTCTAGAGGATAATGTATATTGACGAGGTCAGGTTGACTGAGTAAGGGGCAGGGCTAACAAGGACTGGGCGGTAAGTACTGCCTCCTATTGGTTGAATGTAACCGGTGATGCGTGGGAGGGTTAGTATATATATATATATATAAGGGAAGTAGGTATTTTAATGTTGTTGTAGGAAGAACTTGATAATGGTTGAGAAACCGAAAGGCCTTGTTCGAGGAAAAAGTGTATATAGCAGGGAAGCAACAAAATTTGACAAAGTTGTGATGAAGACTGCTAACATAGAGAAAATAACTGTTAAAACAATATGTGATTTAAATATCGATTTATTTTTTGAATATAACAAATAAAATTAAATTCATTGAATACAGATCGACTCCAAGTATTTATTTCAGATAACCTAATTTCTGTTCTCCAAATAAACGCTTACACGAACTCTGGGTTAACCTTGATGTGTAAAATGGTGAGTAAATAGTAAAAGGAAAAAGAGAGGAATAAAGATTGTCTCAATGGCGTCCGAACTAGGGACAAATTTATTTGATACTAATAATGTTATGTCTCAATGGCGCTCAAACAAGGGACGTTTGCATAGAAATTTATTGTATGTAAACGTGGACCGGTTTTGAAGAATGGAAGGGGTGTTTGAAGTAAATAGAAAAAACCTTTTAGTTACGTCTGAATAGACGCAGGTTATGTTATGCTTAAGTGAGTGATAAAATAATTTTTTGAGTTAAGTGTAAGATTTTTTATATGTAAATTAAGAAAATCGTTTAACTGAAAATAAGTAAATTTAAAAAAAAATGGAAAATAATGAAAATAAGGTCAGTTTGACTGACGTAACTTTCACGGGGGAGGCAGAAATTCACTCCAACTATAATGCAGTCAAAGAGTGTGTTTTAAACGACCCAGATGATATGAATGATTCGGGAATGGAGACAACTCCAAGTGTAACTAATGAAAATATTTTTTTGACAGAGCCTGGTGATATTGGGGCGGGTGCCTGTTTGACTTTATGGTGATGGGATCTCGAGAGGGAATTCCAGTAAGGTCATTCAGGTGCAGCCAGAGTCACCAGACTAGGGGGGTAAGTTACCCATGATTTTAGTAAGGAATTCAGGGGGGTTAGTGGCGCCATGTCCTAGCTGGTCCTCTTACGTTTTTAGCAATGAGAGTTTTTGTTTCGACAGAAAACCTCTCATTGGGGGGGGTATTGCAACGGGACGAACTGAAGGGAGTTTATAATTTAAAGAACTTCATGTTAACCATTTGCAGACAACCCTTGAGGTAATCTTGTTATTCAACCAGAGTGTATTTTTTGGTCACTGACTGTAGCTCCGTGGAAGTCACAGCATGGTACCGGAATGTTTATTGTCAGTAGGGTGTGTATTCATGCGTATGACGTGTGTGCAGCTTTTCACAATGTGAAAGTCACGTTTAAGAATTCCTTCTCACCTTATACGAGACTACGGGAAAGCCACGAGATACGCTCAACCAATCAAAAACCAAGTAGCCGAGCCCAGAGGGATGCCTAGCCATTTTGAAAAACGTCAGTCGACGATAAACTATAGCCGCGCGGGTCAGTGAGTGAGCACGCAGTTCCAGTAACCAGTGTACGAATAATTAATCAGTCGGCAAAAATCTTCAGAGCCGCACGGGTGTGTTAATGCGCGGTTCCCGATGTCAGAAAAATAGTGTGCGAGCAAAATACCCAGTCGGCCGACTAATATAAAATGTGATTTTAAAAGTATTTCCAACAATAACAGAGCGAGAAACAAGTGGACGTTCATTAATAACAATGTTAACAGTTTAAAGTAATATCGGAGTGGCGAGTGAGAATAATAAATTCGATTTGGTGGCGAAAGGATTGGCTTCCATGAGGATGAGTAACTTTTGAACAAATTTATACCTTTTGAACAAATTTTAATATACTACACAGCTGTTTCAATTCTGATAAAACCAAAAAAGTTATGTATTGTAAATGTGGAGTTTAAAGAAATAATGTGTGTGTGTGGGTGAAAGGTACATAAAGAGAATGAGCACTGGTTTACGTTAAGTAAATTTAAGGTAAATTTAAGTAAATTTACTTTAAGTAAATTTAAAGTATACCGTATTTAATCTGTAGTTTCAAGATTTGTTTTTCTTTTTAATATGTGGAATTGATAACTTCCTATGAAGGAACATAACAGTATGTTGTATCGTAATTAGATAGAAATACGTGGAGAAGAGGGTGAAGGATATTTTATGTAAATGGAGAGTAAAACAATATGTTTTACTAAAAACAAATGAAGAATTCGCAGAACTAACGAATGACATTAATCAAATTGAAAATAAAATTAAGTTCAAAGAGGAAATAGGTGGAGTACAAATAAATTACCTAGATCTAAATATAAAGATAGAGTGTGGTGTTTTTAAATTTGATGTATTTAAAAAAGAAACGTATACAAACTTAATTATACCTCAGGAATCATACCATCCCGTAAGTCACAAGATGGCTGTACTAAACTCATTTTGTTATAGAGCAATAAAATACTTAGATGATTCATGTAAAACAGAAGAGTTAAAAAGAATAGAAGAAATAGCGAAAAATAATAATTATAAACCGGGGACAGTAGAGAAAATTGTAAAAAGAATAGAAGGAAATAGTAGACAAGAAGAGAAGAAAGAAAAGAAATACATAGGATCAATAACGTATCTGGGATTTCAAACGACTAACATAATCAAGTGCTTTGAAAAACACAATATAGATGTAGCGGTAAAAAAGACACAGACAGTTTTTGATTATATAAAGAATAGTAGTACTGAAATAACGCCTGAACTACAGAAAAGCGGTGTTTATAAGTTGAACTGTAAACAGTGTGATAAGGTTTACCTGGGTGAAACAGGACGTAAGTTCGAAATTAGATTGAGAGAGCATGCGAGAAGAGAAGGAGACAGAACTACGAATTCGCTCTATGCAAGGCATTTTAATGAAACAGGGCATAGTTTTTAGACCCAACAGAGAACGTCGAAATAGTAAGGTTAGAGAATAACATAAGTAAACGCAAATTGTATGAAGAATTAGAAATATTACAAGTAAGGAAAAATAATAGTAATGCGCTGATGAACATAAAGACTGAATTTAGTAATGAGGATATATTTTACTATATTTTGAAAGAGTAGTGTATAAAAGGTGTAATACGGTTACAGGATAGGTTCAGAAGGTAGAAAGCTGTAGGAGATTTCTAGAGGATAATGTATATTGACGAGGTCAGGTTGACTGAGTAAGGGGCAGGGCTAACAAGGACTGGGCGGTAAGTACTGCCTCCTATTGGTTGAATGTAACCGGTGATGCGTGGGAGGGTTAGTAATATACATATATTACTAATAATACAAATACTATACATACATATACTAATATAATAGGGTTATATATATATATATATATAAGGGAAGTAGGTATTTTAATGTTGTTGTAGGAAGAACTTGATAATGGTTGAGAAACCGAAAGGCCTTGTTCGAGGAAAAAGTGTATATAGCAGGGAAGCAACAAAATTTGACAAAGTTGTGATGAAGACTGCTAACATAGAGAAAATAACTGTTAAAACAATATGTGATTTAAATATCGATTTATTTTTTGAATATAACAAATAAAATTAAATTCATTGAATACAGATCGACTCCAAGTATTTATTTCAGATAACCTAATTTCTGTTCTCCAAATAAACGCTTACACGAACTCTGGGTTAACCTTGATGTGTAAAATGGTGAGTAAATAGTAAAAGGAAAAAGAGAGGAATAAAGATTGTCTCAATGGCGTCCGAACTAGGGACAAATTTATTTGATACTAATAATGTTATGTCTCAATGGCGCTCAAACAAGGGACGTTTGCATAGAAATTTATTGTATGTAAACGTGGACCGGTTTTGAAGAATGGAAGGGGTGTTTGAAGTAAATAGAAAAAACCTTTTAGTTACGTCTGAATAGACGCAGGTTATGTTATGCTTAAGTGAGTGATAAAATAATTTTTTGAGTTAAGTGTAAGATTTTTTATATGTAAGTTAAGAAAATCGTTTAACTGAAAATAAGTAAATTTAAAAAAAAATGGAAAATAATGAAAATAAGGTCAGTTTGACTGACGTAACTTTCACGGGGGAGGCAGAAATTCACTCCAACTATAATGCAGTCAAAGAGTGTGTTTTAAACGACCCAGATGATATGAATGATTCGGGAATGGAGACAACTCCAAGTGTAACTAATGAAAATATTTTTTTGACAGAGCCTGGTGATATTGGGGTGGGTGCCTGTTTGACTTTATGGTGATGGGATCTCGAGAGGGAATTCCAGTAAGGTCATTCAGGTGCAGCCAGAGTCACCAGACTAGGGGGGTAAGTTACCCATGATTTTAGTAAGGAATTCAGGGGGGTTAGTGGCGCCATGTCCTAGCTGGTCCTCTTACGTTTTTAGCAATGAGAGTTTTTGTTTCGACAGAAAACCTCTCATTGGGGGGGGTATTGCAACGGGACGAACTGAAGGGAGTTTATAATTTAAAGAACTTCATGTTAACCATTTGCAGACAACCCTTGAGGTAATCTTGTTATTCAACCAGAGTGTATTTTTTGGTCACTGACTGTAGCTCCGTGGAAGTCACAGCATGGTACCGGAATGTTTATTGTCAGTAGGGTGTGTATTCATGCGTATGACGTGTGTGCAGCTTTTCACAATGTGAAAGTCACGTTTAAGAATTCCTTCTCACCTTATACGAGACTACGGGAAAGCCACGAGATACGCTCAACCAATCAAAAACCAAGTAGCCGAGCCCAGAGGGATGCCTAGCCATTTTGAAAAACGTCAGTCGACGATAAACTATAGCCGCGCGGGTCAGTGAGTGAGCACGCAGTTCCAGTAACCAGTGTACGAATAATTAATCAGTCGGCAAAAATCTTCAGAGCCGCACGGGTGTGTTAATGCGCGGTTCCCGATGTCAGAAAAATAGTGTGCGAGCAAAATACCCAGTCGGCCGACTAATATAAAATGTGATTTTAAAAGTATTTCCAACAATAACAGAGCGAGAAACAAGTGGACGTTCATTAATAACAATGTTAACAGTTTAAAGTAATATCGGAGTGGCGAGTGAGAATAATAAATTCGATTTGGTGGCGAAAGGATTGGCTTCCATGAGGATGAGTAACTTTTGAACAAATTTATACCTTTTGAACAAATTTTAATATACTACACAGCTGTTTCAATTCTGATAAAACCAAAAAAGTTATGTATTGTAAATGTGGAGTTTAAAGAAATAATGTGTGTGTGTGGGTGAAAGGTACATAAAGAGAATGAGCACTGGTTTACGTTAAGTAAATTTAAGGTATACCGTATTTAATCTGTAGTTTCAAGATTTGTTTTTCTTTTTAATATGTGGAATTGATAACTTCCTATAAAGGAACATAACAGTATGTTGTATCGTAATTAGATAGAAATACGTGGAGAAGAGGGTGAAGGATATTTTATGTAAATGGAGAGTAAAACAATATGTGATTTAAATATCAATTTATTTTTTGAATCTAACAAATAAAATTAAATTCATTGAATACAGATGGGTTGAATTCCATATCAACTCAACACAGTGACTTTACCTCACCATCTCAAAATTTGATGAAATTTGGTACAGAGGTTACCTTCATATAGACTAAGAAAAATACCAAATTTTTTTGAAATATGTCAACCGGTTTGGAAATTACAGCTATGTAAAGTTTTCAAAAAACGCCCAAAAATGCCGGTACATGACATTTTTGAACTGCAATTGTAGCTCTCCTAGTTGAGATAGAAAGCCAGGAGAGGTGTCATTTTTTAGCATTTTTCATGCTCTTTCACATGCAATAATAAAAAATAGGGGTCAAGAGGAAACTTTTTTTTTTCAAATTCAAAATCAAAATTTTGATTTTGAATTTTTCAAAATGCACCCCTTTAAAAATTTTGAAAAAATTCATAAGTTATCTTTATATGGTTTTTAATTGTTTTTGTAAGTTTCATAATGGGATCATAATGGGAACATATAATAAAGTCTTTTTAAAAAATGCTTTGCATTAGATTTTGATTTTAAAAAGCCTAATTCACGCACAATGCAAAGCTTACCATCTGTCCATTTTAGGTTTTTATACTTGTAAACCAGTAAAAGTAACTAACTTTAGGTCTAAATAAATAGTTCTATATATATATATATATAATTTAAAATTTATAATTATATTACCTCAAGATGTTCTTTTCCTTATTTGGAACATGTTTCGAGAGTTCCTGTTCTCTCACCTTCGGCCTTCGCCATCTTGTTTCTGGTTAAGTATTTGTGTGTTGACTGCTGGATGTTATTAAGGTAGTTTGTTGGTCTTAGGTCTTTTAAAGTTGTATTATTGTGTGTGGTTGTGGTATATGTTTTTGTATTTTGTGTATTTTCGATATTGAGTGCTTTGAATATTGTGTCATGTTTTGTATTGATTTGTATTTGTTCTGGTACAAATCAATACAAAACATGACACAATATTCAAAGCACTCAATATCGAAAATACACAAAATATCAAAATACAAAAACATATACCACAACCACACACAATAATACAACTTTAAAAGACCAAAGACCAACAAACTACCTTAATAACATCCAGCAGCCAACACACAAATACTTAACCAGAAACAAGATGGCGAAGGCTGAAGATGAGAGAACAGGAACTCGCGAAACATGTTCCAAATAAGGAAAAGAACATCTTGAGGTAATATAATTGTAAATTTTAAATACTTTATATATATCAAGAAACGAACTATAGCAGAAAGTGATTGAATATATATATATATATATATTATAACATCGCCAAATTCAGATCAGTTTTGATAACAATAAGTATGTAAAAAACGCTAAAAAATAATGTATGTTAATGAATAAATAATGAAGAGAGTAAAAACGTAAAAAGTAATTAAGAAAGAAGGAGAAAGAATTATAAACCAAAAGTGATTATTAAAGAAACTCAACGACTAGACTGACAGACAAACGACTTTGACCCAACCCCAGAGATTGGCCAGCTAAGAACCAAAATAAAGTAAACTAGATGAGAAGCGAAGGAGAAGAAAATGAGAACAAAGAGGGAACAAACCAACATTGAAGAAAATAAAATGAAACACGTCAAGAAAACACAGACAAGGCATAGAGAATAGAGAAGGGAGAAATAATGTAATCAAATATAATAAAGAAAATGAAACCGGTAAAGAACCAAAATAATTAATGAATGTTAGTATTGATTGAGTGACAATTGTAAATAGTCATTAATAAAACACGATAGCTAAAAATACACTAGCCAAAGAGTTAGGAGTACATGTAAGTTGTTAATAGAGAAAGACATGATATTGATAATTATATATAATATGTGTAGAGAAAGAGAGTAAAATAGTGAGAAGTAAACAGAAGTTAAACTAGTGAAAGTGAACTTACCCTAAAGTGAAATGATAGAAAAAGAAACACTAAGTAAATTATAATGAACACAAAATAATTTAAAAGTGCAAGTGATAAATAATTAAAAATATTGTCAGTAATAAAAATAGTAAGAATAGAGAAGGCTAAGATAAAGACTTAGTAAAAATAACCAATGTTTAAGATTTAATAGTGAACAATAACATTTAAGAAAGTTATTATGAATAATATTTAAAATAAAACATTGATTCAGTAATAATGAACACTGAAGAGTGATATTAACTGTAGTAATTATAAAATAATATTATTATAGAACTTAAGAATGTATTGTAGAATTTAAAGGTGAGAATCACAAGAAAAAGTAATAAGATGATGTTAACATGGAAAGGAAACCAAAGAATTTTATAAAATAAGTATGTCATAACCATAAGTAAATACCCATGTTATAAGGGGAGAGTAATGAAACAAGTTCAATAGAGGTGAGATTGTTTATCACCCGAACAATAAATCAAAGTAATGAATTGTACACCAATAATAATAATAAGTGTTAATTAATTGTAAAAACAATTGTTTATGAATAGGAGATGGATTGGGTAATTATCCCAAACATAGACCTAAATGTTATATGTTATATGATGAAAGGGTAGTAATTAATACCCATATTGTTGACATTGGCAGAATAAATAAATGAGAAAAGAAAGCAATGTTTGAGTTATAAAAAAGAAAACCGTTAGTAAATAATTACCAAGAAATATGGAATAACACAGTTGTAACACACAAAAATCACACAAAGACTGAACCAAAACAGCTCCATAGATAATAAACCTAATTATAAAAACAAAATAACGATCTAAGACAAAATGAGATATAATGTGTATGAAACAATCAAAAACCAGTAATGGCTACTTAGACTAGAAACAGGCCTAACGGTCAAACATAAACAAATACTAATTGTATGAAAACAGCCAAGTAATTAACAAATCCAAGGTGACTAATTAACCAAGGATAAATGGTAAATACTATTAACAACAAAATATTAAAATAAGTAGTTATGTAAACAGAGAAATGTAATTAGTAAGTATTAAATTAATTGTAAACTTATAAAACATGAAAAACCCAATATTGTGGGATACCAAAATAATCTTTGTGAGAAAATACAAATGACAGTGCTAATAATTAGTACTTAAGAAGGAAGATACGAGAAGGAAGGAAGTCAGAAGATATAGGAAGATTTGAAAAGAATTCAAATTTTGATAACAATGGATTTATATCAAGCTAGCCCAATCAGAATACTTTGGTAACCATGGAAACCACGGTTGAAGACGAAATTACCGTTGAATATCATTACTCAGAAAGTGATGCTCCGGAAAAACAGACGCCAGAATTCAGAACAACCTATTTTCTTATTTAAAATGTTTTAAAAGTCAAACAAATTATCAAAATTGAACGAGAAGGAGGCTGACTATCACTGAACTCAATTATCTGATGGAGAAGACGTGTTATATCAAGACGAAGTGAATAAATGAATCTAAATACTCTGAAAAAGATGCCCGAAGCCCGAATAAACGAAAACTGAATTATATTGCGGCCACATTCCTTCAGTCCAGGCCAACAGATTAATCACATGCTACAAAGCTGTTAAGTATCCAATAAATTATCTAAACTTCCGAAATAACGCACTTTGAATATTTCTCACTATATTCTGAAATATATTTTACAAAACCTTTGTATTCTGAAATATCACTGAATCAATTTTATTCTCTTTCAAAGATTAAATAAAAATATTAAAACACTGTATTTTGGTCAAATTATAAAGATAACCTAGCAGTAATTTAAAACACTTATACTACACTTCAACAAACCAGTTATAGTTACACATTATCATATTTAATTAGCAACATTGTAAGGTTGTGTATTTTTATTATTGTAATTGCATCTGAGCCTTTTAACGTGATCTAAAGAATTCAAAACATTTGAACGAAATTATTTGTTTACCATGTGAAGTTACTCACTTTTTTGCACTTATATTTACTACACTCCACTCTTCATAAAATAATACTTACCGCTGCCAGAATTTCACTTACCGTCATGGTCCCCGTAAAACTTATCTTTTGAAAACTGCCCAAGGTCGCCACGATATTTTTTCTAAAAGGTAAAATATCGAAAACTTATACATTCTTGCCCTTATAAAAATCCCGCTATCTGACTATAATAGAATTTCAGAAAACCCCCGATTTCGTTAGACGAATTTCTTCAACACAGAAATGAGGAAATGGCAATGACGAAATAACTTAGACTAACACATTTTCAAAGTAAACTAAATCACTTTACTGAATTAAGTCGATTTTCACTGCTATGAGTACAAAAGAATTAGTTATGATTAATTGTTATAATTACCAGAATGAGGATGCTACACAATCAAGTTTTAATTACCTTAAACTATACTTACAACTAAGGCAGCCCATTTTGCTCACGCACACTTCCATACCTTTTTTTTATACCTTCCCCTTTATTTATTCAATTTTAAACATTCCGATTGTTATCCGCGATGCCCGTCCACGAACACGATGCCGGCCGAACACGTGTTTGGTCTCGTAACTTCAATATTTGTTTTATCACTTTAATCTCTCCACATCACTGTCCGTATTACTCACTCCGATATGTTTATTGCCTTCTGGGGTCCCGGTCGGTCTTATTGAGTTAAATACATTTACGAAAACTCGACCAACCGGGCCCAAACCGAAACTTTGGATGTCTGTAGCGGTACGCTGTTTTCTGTAGACCGCTTAGCGTCTCTGCTTAATGTCGACTGGCATAGGCGGTAGGAAGCTGCCGTTCACTGCCACCTGCTTTGCATCGTCGTACATGCTTATTATGTTGTACCATATTCAGTTTATGCATGGATTATAGCTGGTATATGTGTGTGACCAGAGCTTAGTATTGGACTTGGCTCTGATGATGTCACCAACAGTAGGCGGAGTTTAATGCAACTTCCGGGAGGTCTTAGAGAAGACGACGAATATTTTTACGCTCTGGCCATCTTGAGTTTTTTGTTAGAGCGTCCTTTGAGCGCGTGCAGGTGTAGTTGCGCTTGAGCGTTGACACACATGTACAGAGTTCTTAGAATTTTGGTGGAGGTGCAAATTCCTCTGCCGCATTACACCACTGAAATTGCGCATCGCCTTTGTTCCAAACGCTGTTTCTCAACACTGGTCTGTTTACGGACAAATACGTTGCACAATAATAGTTATTTCGCAATATGTTATAAGGCTCCCGACCGAAAACGAAATGAATAAAAATATATATATGCCCCAAACGGTTAAAATAAAAACACCCAAAATTTGACCCGCTACAATACCCCCTCGATGAGAATTCTGCTGTTCACGACAGAAGAAATCTCATCGATAACCCCGAAGAGGACCGGTGAGGAACTGGTGCCAACAACCCCCTGGTTCTTACTACTTATGGGTACACTACCCCCCTGGCTAAGCGACCATGGACTCATCTGAACGAGATCACTGGACTTCTCCGTAAGAGATCCCAACACCGAGAAATCGAACAGACTCGCACCACCGCGCGCCTCGCCTTCTAACATGCTACCCCCAAAAATCCTCAATCCCTGGCTTAAATTATTCCAGCTCCTCCGCCGATATGTTTCCCCTTTTTTGCAAGCTGGGCTGCCTTTAGCAGATACTGGGCTCACACACACTCACGTTACAGGTTACCATAACACATAAAAAATAAAACTTTCTTTTAAAATTTATCAAAAATTAAAAAAAATTCAAAAGTCAAAAAAATAATCTTTTATCAAAAAATTCTCTTCCTTGTTTTTCTAAATTTTTGTTTCACATGACTTAACCTAGACATTTCTAATAATATAAACACATCCTTACTCTAACATGAGAACCACTTATAGTCTACCAATACAATACAATACAATCAAATAAACATGGTTAATGCACACATAATAAAAATCATTATCTAAAATAGTCATTCGCTGGCAGGCGAAAAATCAAGTTTTTTTTTTCTCAAAAAAATTAAAATTTTCAAAAATTTTAAAATTCCAAAAAAAATTTAAATTTATTCATTAAAAAATTTTATTAAATTTATTTATTAAACAACATTTATTAAAATTATTCAAATATTGGTTTGAATTAATCAAACAAACAAATTAAAATTGGATTCCTACTATACAAACTTAGTAGGTGTATGACCTCATCAGCTGATCGAAACTAGGTCAAGTCCAAAACCCTTGACCTACATATATTACGTATACTCTCTGCACCTCCATTAAACATCTGTAGCAATCTAACTCAAAGCACAAAACATAATAAAATAAAATATTTAAAATGAACAAAATATTAATATAATAATCAAATTGACTTTTACATAATAATAAAATAAACAATTCTTAACTTTACATTATTTTCAATTCTATCCAAATTTTGTCACTGGCAAAAAAAATGCAAATTTTATATCTTTATCATAAATCACTCTCTCTATGTAACAATCTTACTTTATTCTACTTTGGGTGATTTGAACTATTTATTCTCATTGACTGTACTACTTGAGCTGAATACCTATATAATCAACATTGCTATTCTTACATTAAAATAACCCAATCACATTTAACCTTGTTAAAAATCTACATACCTTACATCTTGATAAAATTATAAACATTACATGTTAATTTCAATTGAACTGTTATTAATTATCCCTCAATGGTTGATCATTTGATTCTATGCAATCCAAATTTATTATTACCCTTCATGTTACATTATATTTCATCTCTGATTACTTTTCTACTATGAATTTTCTATCTAACTCTTCACATTTTAATCATTGCTTAATCTGGGTGACACCTGTATTCTCTATACTTTCACTTGAATAGACATTTTAATAATTCTCCCTTTCTTATTACCAACAACCACTATTAACCATTTATGACACCAATCTCTCATTTATAAATACCTTTCACTAATTCCACTTACCTCTGGCACCGCTCATCGTTGTACTAGGATGTGTGTTCCCTACCTGGCTATAACCATACGAGCCAATGCCCCTCCAAAATATCGCCAAACACTCACGCGAACTACTCTATTCCCGCCACAATGCCGCACGTTGTTCACACCTTACCACCTCATCCTTACTACAAAATATCATCAACAAATATGTTTAAATCTCATTCACATTACTCATCTCTACATATACTCACTACCACTGTGTCCCTAAATATCTAACACTATCTCTGTGTGTTACCTGTATTTCAAAATTCTTATTCCCTTTAACTCCCATTAACTTTAATTCTACTTAACTCACCTGTCTTATTTCATTTATCACCCAAAATCTATCTTTTTACAACGATTCACCTTGATATAACACTAGAAAATTCATCACTTCTCTCCTTACAATAATATACCTCCATTTGACCGTATTATCTGTTTAATCATCTATCAATCATTATAGAATCTTAATTTCATAAAATCATTTAACTTCATTCTCAAACTTTCTTTTACACGACCTTAATTAAATAATTATTTTTCAATTATTTAATTCAATTATTTAACAGTTCACAATTATTTTCATCCCTTAATTAGTTTGTCAAATTTTATAATTATCATTAATTTATACTGGTTAATTGCAAATTCAATTTAATTGATAATTAACGTTATCACTTTCTACTGTACATACACATTGTTTACATAACACATAGTACACTATAATGTAATACATACATACAGTTAACCTAATGACATTAACACACACAAAAAATATACAGTCCAATTGATTATTTGTTATCATTACCCACAAATCGTTCCATAAGACAATGCACTTCAATACCACATTATTCATATCAATAAATGTTCATGAACAATAAACAATACACAATTACCCCATATCGTCAAATAATAGTCTAATCTTATGATTATACCAGTCATTTACAGTTACATACATAATCTCATGATTATGAACATAATGATTACCTGTCTTGTCATATTCTTCTACAATATCGTCATATACCTGGTCACGCTCGAGTATGGTCCTGTCGCCGTTATTATATTCTGTTAAAATCAGGTGAGTTATATTATCATCGTTAACCTTATCTACTGTTATCTCCGTTTCACTGTACGATAAGCACTCATTCTTTTTATTATTATTTCTCTCTATGTCTAACTTTTCTACGAATTCTTCATAATTTCTCTTTACTTTAAATATCTCTGTTTCTCTCTTTCTCTCTCTCTCAAAACATTTCTCACCATCATACCAAGCTACACACTCTCTCTCAAAATATGCAGGGGACATTACTTCATCATTTTGGCACCACCTATGAAGTGCATAAAAAACCAAGGGAAATTTATCTGCAAACTTATACTCTTCCAAATACTCACGTGAAGCCATTTCTTCACCCCCCACTACAACATTACGGGAAAAATCTACCCCCTGCATCCACTCTACCTGTAAATTCTTTCTACTTTCTCTCTCTAATTCATCAACATACATTAACATTTCATTATCAACTTCTACTCTTTCTACAATTACGTTATCACTCTCAACATCTACACCATCATTTTCTAACACCACATTTTTATTTGTATTATCATTGTTATTACTTGTCAACTCATTATTTAAATTATCATTTCCACTACTACTTACTCTGTCATCTTTGTTTGATTTTAATTTGTTTATTACTTTCTCATTTTCTAATCCTATTTCGCCTAACCACGTCTCTAGATCACTCAATTTCTTATCATAAATACAGCTTTGTTCCTGAATTTCTTTTTTCAATTCATTCAAATCATTTTTCTGTTCGCCAAATTTTTCGTCAAGGTAACTAAATTGTTGGTTAAAAAGCATTTGCATCATTCTTATTATTTCGTTATCTCGTACTTCCCCATATTTAAATTTTATTTCTATTTCTTTTTATATATAAAAAACGACTGTTATTGTAAAATCAGAACGCCTAACACAACTGTGTACCTTACTATCACAAACCTAACCTACGTAAATATATGCGATATAATTTTTTATACATTCGTCATTACCACATCCTATTTTCTGTGTATTAAAATAGGTCTATCTCGTATAAAATTATAATTAAACGAAAATCCTGGCAGGGTCGCCACTGTGAAGTTACTCACTTTTTTGCACTTATATTTACTACACTCCACTCTTCATAAAATAATACTTACCGCTGCCAGAATTTCACTTACCGTCATGGTCCCCGTAAAACTTATCTTTTGAAAACTGCCCAAGGTCGCCACGATATTTTTTCTAAAAGGTAAAATATCGAAAACTTATACATTCTTGCCCTTATAAAAATCCCGCTATCTGACTATAATAGAATTTCAGAAAACCCCCGATTTCGTTAGACGAATTTCTTCAACACAGAAATGAGGAAATGGCAATGACGAAATAACTTAGACTAACACATTTTCAAAGTAAACTAAATCACTTTACTGAATTAAGTCGATTTTCACTGCTATGAGTACAAAAGAATTAGTTATGATTAATTGTTATAATTACCAGAATGAGGATGCTACACAATCAAGTTTTAATTACCTTAAACTATACTTACAACTAAGGCAGCCCATTTTGCTCACGCACACTTCCATACCTTTTTTTATACCTTCCCCTTTATTTATTCAATTTTAAACATTCCGATTGTTATCCGCGATGCCCGTCCACGAACACGATGCCGGCCGAACACATGTTTGGTCTCGTAACTTCAATATTTGTTTTATCACTTTAATCTCTCCACATCACTGTCCGTATTACTCACTCCGATATGCTTATTGCCTTCTGGGGTCCCGGTCGGTCTTATTGAGTTAAATACATTTACGAAAACTCGACCAACCGGGCCCAAACCGAAACTTTAGATGTCTGTAGCGGTACGCTGTTTTCTGTAGACCGCTTAGCGTCTCTGCTTAATGTCGACTGGCATAGGCGGTAGGAAGCTGCCGTTCACTGCCACCTGCTTTGCGTCGTCGTACATGCTTATTATGTTGTACCATATTCAGTTTATGCATGGATTATAGCTGGTATATGTGTGTGACCAGAGCTTAGTATTGGACTTGGCTCTGATGATGTCACCAACAGTAGGCGGAGTTTAATGCAACTTCCGGGAGGTCTTAGAGAAGACGACGAATATTTTTACGCTCTGGCCATCTTGAGTTTTTTGTTTGAGCGTCCTTTGAGCGCGTGCAGGTGTAGTTGCGCTTGAGCGTTGACACACATGTACAGAGTTCTTAGAATTTTGGTGGAGGTGCAAATTCCTCTGCCGCATTACACCACTGAAATTGCGCATCGCCTTTGTTCCAAACGCTGTTTCTCAACACTGGTCTGTTATACGGACAAATACGTTGCACAATAATAGTTATTTCGCAATATGTTATAAGGCTCCCGACCGAAAAAAATGAATAAAAATATATATATGCCCCAAACGGTTAAAATAAAAACACCCAAAATTTGACCCGCTACAACCACTTTGGTAGAACGACATACTGTAGGTTAGTCACGTTCAAAATCGATTGTAAAACCCACAGAGAAAAAGTCTCATAAAGAAATAACCGGTGCAAAATTATATAAGAAACCAAATATAGCTTGTGTCTATGAAAACAGTAATATCAAATCGCTAATAAATCAATACTGTGTATATAAAAATGTGTTTTATTTCCAGTAGGAAAGTGTATTCTTAAAATTATAATTTACAGTGAACGTCTCTGACGTGATAACTAGCGCTCAAGCAGCGAATACGGCAACTGCCGGCTCGATCATACAACTCGATAAACGGCGGGACAAATTGAATCCTTCACACCGTCTGAGCAGAATCGCTGATAATAAGACATTTTTAATTGTTTAATTAAACAATTTGGCGCCACCCGGGAATTATACACGCCTAGTGAACCTCAGATCGGGACTACGATACCTGGTTATCCGTACGTTCGCTACGGACTCAAGCATCGTAAGTTACGTTACCGAGCGAGGACGAATTGGTAAGACACACATACACAAGTTACACTCTGACACACTTCAACATTTTACAGAATACTTTAAGGACGACGTTTACACACTTGCAGAAGTAAAGAAAGACGACACACGTTAGGTTACAAATTGGCTTCCATCGCGGGGCTTTAAAGAAGGTAGGAACACGTTAGGTTATAATATATATTGTTACGACGGTCTACTCAATCGTCGTAGGTACAGTGGAAACAAAATAATTACAAGACACCAATTAAGTCACTAATCACACCTTTAATTGTTATAGTAAAACAGTTCGTAATTAACAACACAGTGTCTACAACAGATCAAATGAAATTGTTCATACGCAATAAAATGTCCACTAATATTAAAACTCAACTGTATTACAATTATACCGTTCGAATACAAAACGCAACACTTCACTAATAACTACTTGAACGTACACCGTAATAACCCGAACCGCTCTGTAAAATATATCGCACTAATACTCTCGAACCGCACAGTCAAAAATCTCGCATTGAACTGAAAAACTAAGGCCGCGACGCGATGTATTTATAGTTAGCTAACACACACCAGAAGCTTCCAAACTGCGTCTTATCTCTCGCGAACTACGTAATTGCTGCAGCCTTGACACAGTCCGAGCGCCCGAGCGAAGGCTGGCAAAGTCGAGAAATTTCTCGCAACATGCGTTTAGTAGCATGTACACCACACGCTTACGTCGAGATCTTTCTGGGACATTCGATAAACGCCTAGATTGTTCTACGCTATCGTAGCACTGCCCCCTCCTTAAGCCTGTTCGTCCCGAACTGGCAAAGCGTCTCTAAATTTGTATTTAGCCAGGCGATCTAGGTGGACGACCTTGAACTTTCGCTGTCCTTCCTGTTGAATCCGATAAACAACATCGTTAATCCTTTTTTTTACAGTGTAGGGTCCTTCCCAGTTAGACTGAAGCTTAGGTGAGCGACCACGACGGCGCTTTGGATTGAACAACCAGACCTGATCTCCTTCTTGGAAACCCACACTATTGCTGCAAATGTCATACCGAGTTTTCATTTTATCACTGGCAATCTTGAGCCGTCCTCTTACCAAGCGATTCATTTCTCGCAGTTGTTTTTCTAATTGCGAGGAATAGTTCTTTGGCTCTTGGGACTGAGTCTCAGGTGATCCAAACATCAAGTCCCCAGGAAGACGAATCTCCTGCCCAAACACCAATTTTGCTGGAGTCATGCCGGTTGTGTCATGTACTGATGATCTATACGCCATAAGGAATAGTGGTATACGTTGGTTCCAGTCTGTTTGGTTCTCGTCAACAACTTTCGAAAGATGCTGCTCAAGTGTCCTGTTGAATCTCTCAACCATCCCGTCCGACTGAGGATGCAGAGGCGTTGTCCTGGTCTTTCGAATTCCAAGTAGATGGCATAATTCTTTAAACACTCCTGATTCGAAATTTCTCCCCTGATCCGTATGGATTTCCATAGGGGCTCCATAACGGCAACAGAAGTTGTGAACTAACTGCTTTGCCACAGTGGTAACCTCCTGATTTGGAATTGCGTAGGCTTCCACCCACTTAGTAAAGTAGTCACCTACAACCATGATGTACCGGTTTCCATCGTCAGTAACTGGGAATGGTCCAGCAATGTCTATGGCAATTCTCTCGAAAGGTTGTCCAACGTTATACTGTCTCATTTTTCCCCTGCTTCTGGTTTGTGGGCCCTTGCTTGCAGCACATATTTCACACGTCCGAACCCATTCCTCTACGTCGTGGCGAAGATGAAGCCAATAGAATCGCTTCCGTATTTTGTCAAGGGTTTTGTTAACGCCAAGATGGCCTCCAGATGTTCCATCATGCATCTCCTTCAAAACAGACTGCACTTTACTTCGGGGAACTATCAACTGCATGACCACGTCTCGTCCATCTGCACTTTCCCAAGCCCTTTTCAGCAATCCGTTTTCTAAGGTGAGAGATTCCCATTGTGCCCAGTAGCCCTTCAGCACTTCGGAACCATGGCAGATATCTTGCCAATCCGGGCGGCGACCTTCTCTTTTGCTGTCAAGATCGGTCCAATGTCTTCATCAGTCATCTGTTCTTGTCGACAGTCTTGTGTTGTCCAGCCATCAGCCAGGAAATCTACAGTGATGGCTCGAACATGTTCACTTGAGTTTTGTTCTTCCTTTCTGTGGCAATGTCGGCAGTCTTCCGGGCATGGTCTTCGTGATAAGCCATCTGCATTACCGTGCAGGCGCCCCCGCCGATGTTGTACCTTGAAGTTGTACTCTTGCAGACGTTCGAGCCACCTTGCCAACTGTCCTTCCGGATTTTTAAATCTCAAGAGCCATGCAAGTGCAGCATGGTCGGTACGTAGTGAAAACTCTCTCCCATAGAGATATTTATGGAAGTGCTCCAAAGCTCTGACAATTGCCAACAACTCTCTTCTTGTAACACAATAATTTCTCTCTGGTTTAGAAAGCGTCTTGCTGTAATACGCTATTACTCGTTCTTCACCGTTCTGCACTTGAGACAAAACTGCTCCTAGACCAGTATTGCTTGCGTCTGTGTCTACGATGTACTTCCCTTCGGAAGCTGGAAAAGCGAGAATTGGCTGCGAACATAATCCAATCTTCAACGTTCTAAATGCTTGTTCACACTCTCTCAACCATTGGAAGTTTCGTTTATTTTCCGTTAGCTCATGTAGTGGTTTAGCAATAGTAGCGAAGCCTTTCACAAAACGTCGGTAATATGAGCATAACCCCAGGAAACTCCGAACTTCATGTTTATTCTTCGGAACTGGCCAGTCTCTTACGGTGTCTACTTTATTAGGATCCATGCTAACGCCCGCTGCCGAAACCAGATGGCCCAAATACTGTACTTCCTTCTGGAATAGAGAACACTTCTTCGGGCTCAGCTTCAGTTGTGCACCGTGAATTCTAGTTAGAACTTCCTTAAGGTTTTCCAAATGATCTTCGAAAGTCTTCCCGATCACTATGACATCGTCTAAGTAAACAAGGCAAGTTTTCCACGTCAGGCCTCGGAGTATCAGGTCCATCAATCTCTCAAATGTTGCCGGTGCATTACAGAGTCCAAATGGCATGACGTTAAATTGGAATAAGCCACTTGGGGTCGAGAAAGCGGTCTTTTCCTTGTCTTCTTGATGAAGACCCACTTGCCAATATCCACTCTTCAGGTCCAATGTGGAAAACCACTGTGCTCCGGACAACGTGTCGAGTGTATCATCAACGCGAGGTAATGGATAGCAGTCTTTCTTTGTAACATCATTTAACAAAATGATGTCTACGCAGAAACGCAATCCACCATCCTTCTTCGCTACCAGCACTACAGGGGAAGACCAAGCACTTGACGAAGGTTCAATTACTCCCTCTGTCAACATGTCCTGTACTAACCGAGACATCTCCTCTTGTTTAGATAATGGAGGCCTTCGAGGAGGTTGGCGTATCGGTGTTGTGTCCCCAGTATTGATGCGATGTTGCACAAGAGAGGTTCTTCCCAGTGACTGTCCCCGAACTGCAAAACAATCTTTGAATTCGTGTAAAAACTGTCTGAGTTCTTTTAACTCACCACTTGAGAGGTCGTTAGAAGATCTGTTCAATAATTCTTGCAGTTCCTCTGGTAATTTAGAAGTATCCGAAGAACTGTGTCTTCGTTGCGTTATTCCGGCTACCCAGGCCACAGGAGTCAATTTGCCTAGGAGCGTATTGCTTTGTAAAGTGATAGCTTGATCCAAAATATTCGCCACTCTAATAGGCACATTTCCGGTTTCGTCAGGTTTTACTAAACTTCTGGCGATTAGTATGCCCGGTGTGCTGACTACCTGGGGTTCGAATATAGAGCACTGATTGCCCCTAGTATCTACCGCAGTTCTAACCATGATGATCTTTTCGGAGTTTGGCGGAACAGTTACGGCCACTTGGTTTATGACGTCCATCGATTTTTCTGCTGTCGTCATTGTTGATAGCGTTACCTCTTCGCCTCCGATTCTCAAGACATTGTTTTTGAAGTCGACTATAAATCCGTATGCGTTCATAACGTCCACACCAAGAATTGCTTCATCCACAATGTCTGCAACAAGTACTTGATGATTAAACTCAAGTCTACCGAGGCGTAGGTGTATCCTCACTTTTCCATACACTTTTACAGGCCGTCCAGTAGCTGTTCGCAAGCTGCAAGAGCACCAGATTGGCTTGAGATCTTTCACCACGTCGGGGCGCACAATAGAAACTGTTGCGCCTGTGTCAACTGTAATCGAGGTTGGCCTTTCTTGAACAAATCCGGTAACTACCAAGCTCCCGGTGTTTTTCTGAAGCGTAGAAATTGCGTATTCTCTAGGGGCTTCGTTCCTCCAGTTAGTCAGCACACGCCCCGTTGCACCGACTATTGCTCGTTTCCCTGCTGCTGAATTCTAACCCGACAATCTCGTTGTAGATGTCCAGGTTTCCCACATCGATAACACTTCGGTCTTCCATCCTTTCTTATTTTATTCTGTGGCGCCGACCGTCGAGTCTCTGTTCCTTGTTCTTCTTCCTCATCGTCTGTGCCGTCGCGATCTTTTAGCTCGCGCACTTTATGACTTGTCCAACCAGACGCTGATTTGGCGGCCTCAAATTGCAAAGCATGTACCAGGGCGTCCGCACTGTTCTGGTGTCTTGCCATTCGTAACACTTGCTGTAGTTCGTTATCTCGGACACCGGCAGTAAATGTCTGCATCGCAAAACGCGTTCGAAAATCTTCTGGCGCTTCAGG
Source organism: Magicicada septendecula (assembly GCA_034769895.1). NCBI lineage: Eukaryota > Metazoa > Arthropoda > Insecta > Hemiptera > Cicadidae > Magicicada > Magicicada septendecula. Next base: position 69,689 of record JAWRYS010001982.1, on the reverse strand, counting down.
ATAGGCCAGTCTAATTAGTCTGTCGATACTTGCTTCAAACTCTTGCAGACTTTCCCCGGAATGCTGTCGCCTTGCTCTCAACTGGGTGCAGTACACATCTCGTAAATGTTTATCACCATACCGTAATTCTAGAGCTTTTATCAACTCGGCATAGGTGTTCTGGCTGTCAGGTGGCACTTTCTGTAGTAGTTCTGCCGCGGGTCCTTTTAATGCAAGAACAAGTGAAACAGCCTTGTCTTTTTCTGTCCAATTATTTGCGCATGCAGCAGCTTCAAATTGGCGGAGGTACGTTGCCCAGTGAGTGCTTCCGTCAAAGGTTGGGGCTTTGACATGAACTGTCCCTACTGCAGGCAAAGTGACTTTCTCTGTTAACTTATTTTCTGTGTCTTTTTCTGTCTTGATCACTGGTACAGTCTGTTCAGAAATTTGTTTTGGTTGAATCTTCATGCACTGTTCAACTTCAATTTTAATTTGTTCTCTTATGTTTGCCATTGAGTTTTCTACTGCAGATATTTTTGTTGACATAACTTCTTCCACAGTCGAGACAGATTTTTCTACTTCAGATATTTTAGTAACTTGTTTATTAAGCTCACCTCGTAGGAGACCCAATTCTGCTGTACTGTGTTCTTGAATCTGTTTCTGCTCCTGTATTAATGCTTTGATATCTTCCGTTTCCTGTCGTCGCCGTTCCTCTGTCTCTTCTCTTTCCTGCCTGCGTTTTTCATCCTGTCGTTTTTCTGCTTCTTCTCTTTCTTGTCTTCGTTCTTCTTTTTGTCGTCTTTCTGCTTCTTCCGCCTCCTGTCTGCGTCTTTCCTCTGCTTCCAGCAGGAGGGTTTTCTGTCTCTCTTCTGATTTCTCTGCATCCTGTCGTCGTCGTTCTTCTGTCTGCAACAACAGCGCCTGGAAATTTTCCATCATCTGACTGGCATCCATTGTTTTTCGATTAATTACGAATCACACTCGTCTTGTACAAAGTATCCACTGTTTCCACTGTTAACCGTTCTATCCCACTTCTGACACCACTGTTACGACGGTCTACTCGATCGTCGTAGGTACAGTGGAAACAAAATAATTACAAGACACCAATTAAGTCACTAATCACACCTTTAATTGTTATAGTAAAACAGTTCGTAATTAACAACACAGTGTCTACAACAGATCAAATGAAATTGTTCATACGCAATAAAATGTCCACTAATATTAAAACTCAACTGTATTACAATTATACCGTTCGAATACAAAACGCAACACTTCACTAATAACTACTTGAACGTACACCGTAATAACCCGAACCGCTCTGTAAAATATATCGCACTAATACTCTCGAACCGCACAGTCAAAAATCTCGCATTGAACTGAAAAACTAAGGCCGCGACGCGATGTATTTATAGTTAGCTAACACACACCAGAAGCTTCCAAACTGCGTCTTATCTCTCGTGAACTACGTAATTGCTGCAGCCTTGACACAGTCCGAGCGCCCGAGCGAAGGCTGGCAAAGTCGAGAAATTTCTCGCAACATGCGTTTAGTAGCACGTACACCACACGCTTACGTCGAGATCTTTCTGGGACATTCGATAAACGCCTAGATTGTTCTACGCTATCGTAGCAATATATATATATATATATATATTTCAATCACTTTCTGCTACAGTCCGTTTCTTGACGTATATAATACTTTAATATTTATAACTAAATTTACCTCAAGATATACTTTTTTCACTATTAGGTACATGTTTCGAGAGTTTCTGTTCTCTCATCTTCAGCCTTCGCCATCTTGTTTCTGGTGAAGTATTTGTGTGTTGGCTTCTGGATGTTATTAAGGTAGTTTGTTGGTCTTTGGTCTTTTAAAGTTGCATTATTGTGTGTGGTTGTGGTATCTGTTTTTGTATTTTGTGTATTTTTGATGTTGAGTGCTTTGAATATTGTGTCATGTTTTGTATTGATTTGTATTTGTTCTGGTATTAGTTTGTTTTGTGTTTTATGTTTGTAAATCTGTAAATTTTCCCAAATGTTCATTATGGTGCCTTTGTGTGGTATATGTTTTATTAGTGTTACATTGGTTATGTCTGGGAATTCATGTCCTGTGTTTATTGCATGTGTGGCTAAATTGGATTTATATATATTTGGTTTTTTGTATGCATTTAGGTGTTCAAAATAACGTTTTTTCAGCTGTTTTTTTTGTTTGTCCTATATAACATTTATTGCAATCTTGGCATTCAATTTTGTATATACCGTTGGTTGTTGTATTATCTTTGTTGTGTGAGCTATTTAGATTTTGTAATTTATTTTTATTAGTTTTGTATGCTATTTTTATATCTGTGTTTTTAAATAGTTTTGTTAGTTTTGTCATTTTATTATTTATATATGTGAATGTGGCCCATTTTTTGTTGTTGTTATTATTTATGTGTTGTTCATAATGTTTATACAAAATATCATAAAAACACATGACCCAGATGGCATATGGATAAGATATGTAGATGATGGACTATATGTATCAAATAACAAAAACACAAATGCAGAGAACATACTGAAACAAATCAATAGCATACATCCCAAAATACGATTCACAGAAGAAAAAGAAAAACAACAAAATCAACTATTTAGACATAACCATCACAAGATACAACAAACACATACAATATGCAATATATAGAAAACCAACTTCCACTAACATCATTATACCTAACCATTCTGACCACCCACCACAACATAAAATGGCAGCTTTTTATTCGTTATTTAACAGAATGTACAAAATACCCCTAAACAAACAAGAAACTGACAAAGAAAGAAATATAATATACCAAATTGGTTATGCAAATGGATACAATAAAAATACTATGATCAAAATAGAAAATAAAATCAAATACAAAATAAAAACTGAACAATTAAGAATTAATCAAACTGAACAACACATAAATAATAACAACAACAAAAAATGGGCCACATTCACATATATAAATAATAAAATGACAAAACTAACAAAACTATTTAAAAACACAGATATAAAAATAGCATACAAAACTAATAAAAATAAATTACAAAATCTAAATAGCTCACACAACAAAGATAATACAACAACCAACGGTATATACAAAATTGAATGCCAAGATTGCAATAAATGTTATATAGGACAAACAAAAAAACAGCTGAAAAAACGTTATTTTGAACACCTAAATGCATACAAAAAACCAAATATATATAAATCCAAATTAGCCACACATGCAATAAACACAGGACATGAATTCCCAGACATAACCAATGTAACACTAATAAAACATATACCACACAAAGGCACCATAATGAACATTTGGGAAAATTTACAGATTTACAAACATAAAACACAAAACAAACTAATACCAGAACAAATACAAATCAATACAAAACATGACAAAATATTCAAAGCATTCAACATCGAAAATACACAAAATACAAAAACAGATACCACAACCACACACAATAATGCAACTTTAAAAGACCAAAGACCAACAAACTACCTTAATAACATCCAGAAGCCAACATACAAATACTTCACCAGAAACAAGATGGCGAAGGCTGAAGATGAGAGAACAGAAACTCTCGAAACATGTACCTAATAGTGAAAAAAGTATATCTTGAGGTAAATTTAGTTATAAATATTAAAGTAATATATATATATATATTTTTTTTTTTTTTGTATTCTACCTACTTTTAATAGACCTAACAGTATTTTACAGGAAACAATAAAATCAAAATTTAAATACCACAGTAAAATCAAAATCTGTATGAAAAATGATAGTCCAGAAGTTTTTAGATTAAATGATACCGAAACCTAGGCCTCCCCTACAAAACCAAAGTGCAATAGAAACATGTTTTTTTAAATAAAAAAATTGTTACATTGTGAAAACAAACTTACAGTCTAAAAAAAGTCTTTTGTAGTTCTCAGAACTCCTTGTAGTAGTCTGTGAAGTACTGAACAGTTTGTTGAACTTCACTATCTTTAAGCTTATATACTCTTCCAGTCAGCGTCACTGGGTTTACTTTGCACAGTAAATGTGTTACAGGGAGCCAAAGGATGTCAGCTTTTCTGGGGTAAGCGAAAGATGTTGATGGACCAGCTGGATGCAGAAAAGAAACCTTAACTTCGTCTATCCTTTCTTCTTTTGCTAGTACATATGCTAACCACCAGTTATTTTCATAAATGATGGTTATGTATCCACTAATTTCTGTCAGTTGCAGCCTATCTTGTATAGTGGTCACTTTCTCAGTAGTTGATATATCTGATTCAGAAAATACCTTCACTTTAACCTTTGAGATACTAGAGGAGATAGGTATAAAGCCATGAAGTTTTTGGGTTCCTTGTACTGCAATGGACCTGCTAAGACGATCTTTCAAAAAGTTGTCAGTGTTAATGTATTCATCATGTGTTACATATATAAAGTTTACAGAAAAAATGTTTTGCAGTACCCACTCATACAACTCAAATGGGGTTTGTATTTGATTCTCGTATGGACGCTGCAAACTTGCTCTGGCTGCTAGTCTTTTTACACTGCCCCCAACACCGTCGCATGCTCCTTTCCCATGTGCTGTAGCTGATAAATGCCATTCAGCATCAATACCAAAATCAGTTTTATGAAAACACAAGTTTGTAAAATTCTTCCTGATTTTGTATTGAGCTGCTGATCCGTCAGAGAAGTAAAAAATCTTCGAAATATTGTCACCAAATTTGGTTTTCATAAAATCAATGAGCTTTCTTTGAAAGCAAAACACAGCAACTGTGTTATGCTCCAGACATTCTGAGATGACAACAAAACTTACATGTTCCATCTTTTCTTCTCTCCTGAAGTAGATGACAAATGGATAAACAGTGGCAAGCCCACTACTCCAATGATGGCTCTGGGCTTCATCTTGAAGAATTAAACTATAGTTTTCAGAAAAGTCACAAACAACAAGAAATTCTGAGTTCTGCAGATTTTCTTTAGTGTGGTTCATGAAGGAACTCTGTTGTTTGGCAATGAAGTCATGTCTAACTAAATCAGAAAGGTTTTCACATAACATTTCAATGAAATCTGAAGGTGATTTTTGTAATGTTTCCAAATTACATCTGTCAACTGAAATCCAAATTACATCTGTCAACTGAAATATATAGAACTATTTATTTAGACTTAAAGTTAGTTACTTTTACAGGTTTACAGGTATAAAAACCTAAAATGGACAGATGGTAAGCTTTGCATTGTGCGTGAAATAGGCTTTTTTAAATCAAAATCTAATGCAAAGCTTTTTTTAAAAAGACTTTTATTATATGTTCCCATTACGATCCCATTATGAAACTTACAAAAACAATTAAAAACCATATACAGATAACTTATGAATTTTTTCAAAATTTTTAAAGGGATACATTTTGAAAAATTCAAAATCAAAATTTTGATTTTGAATTTGGAATAAAATGTTTCCTCTTGACCCCTAATTTTTATTATTGCATATTAAAGAGCATAAAAAATGCTAAAAATGACACCTCTCCTGGCTTTCTATCTCAACTGGGAGAGCTACAATCGCAGTTCAAAAATGTCATGTACCAGCGTTTTTGAAAACTTTACATAGCTGTAATTTCCAAACCGGTTGACATATTTCAAAAAACTTTGGTATTTTTCTTAGTCTATATGAAGGTAACCTGTGTACCAAATTTAATCAAAATCTGAGGTGGTACAGAAAAAAAGTATTTTTGTGTGTGTTGATTTGACATGGAATGACCCAGATCGACTCTAAGTATTTATTTCAGATAACCTAATTTCTGTTCTCCAAATAAACGCTTACACGAACTCTGGGTTAACCTTGATGTGTAAAATGGTAAGTAAATAGTAAATGAAAAAAGAGAGGAATAAAGATTGTCTCAATGGTGTCCGAACTAGGGACAAATTTATTTGATACTAATTATGTTATGTCTCAGTGTTACCACCTTGTACCCCCCCCCAAATGGGTACAAACTGAATTTTTTAACATTTTCTTTTACTAGATGATTAACGGGCTTAAGAATTACCAAAAAAAAAACACATTTTTTTAAAATTAATAATTGCTCCTTCAAATGGCTACTGAACTTTGGTTCTTGGAAGTCTACAAAATCATTTACTTGTTTTATTCTTCAGCCCGATAAGAATTATATAATAAATGATTTGAATATTAATATACTGAACATGATATTTGTTTTCATTTGATATTCTGTTTTCATTTGATATTCTGTTTTCATTTGCAGTAACTGTACACAATTCGCTTTCTGTATCCAATCTGTTGTCAACTTGAGTAACAACAATTTAATTTTTCAATGTATATTGAATCAGTGTGAAAATTTTATCACAAATGCATAGTTTAGAGAAATCATCACATATTTACTTATACTCATGTGGTCTAAATACATAATCCATATACTGTAGACCTGTTCCAATTATTCTATTGAATATTTGTATGTTTCAATGTTACTTTATTCTTGTTGTCATTTATTTATAGGTATTTCAAACTGTATTTTTTTAAAGCAAAAGTCAAATCACGATGTGCAAAGTCATATTAGTAAACCCCTAAGCATATGAGTTAAGCCTTATATCGTAGTTATTATTCACATCATTAAACAAGAAAAATTGTGACAAGAATACTAAATAATTCACCTTGCTACAAATAGGATTGATACATGGTATTACTTCCAACTAGCGTCTACCTGTACGTTTTCCTATGCAAATGTGGAAGCACAATGGTGAGAGGAGACACCAGGGGACAACACTGCCGCTCTATCGCCGAGTCTAAGAACTATGTCAACAGTGTTTTGTAAACTTAACCTATAGGCCGTAACTTATTCTTGTGTTTAGTAACAATTTTATTTAATCTTAAAAGATTGAGTAACAGCATTCTCAATTATCTTAGGAATTTTGTGAGCCCCACCATCATCCACAACAGCAATTCGAAATAACTGTTACAAAATGAAATTATTTAGCAAATGATTCTGCTTTTGCCAAAAAACTTAAAAGTGAACTATAAAAACAATGATAAATAACCAAAATGTTCATTACAACTACTCATTTCTTTATTCGCTTTCTTGCATTAGTTAACGTGACATTATTAGTAGTAATTATTTCATTAATGTGCAAATCATCGCATTAGTTATTTGGTATCCAGCATAGCTTTTCATAGTACTTCCATCAGTAGGACACATACAGTAATTGTGAGTAGTAAAGGAACACAATTTAATTTTAATAAATCAAATATGAATATTATAAACTGGAATTAAGATTATATATTGTTACCATTTCTGACATCACCACCAAAAGAAATATGGCTTATTTAAAATTGTCATTTGTATTTGATGCAGATAATATTAACTACAAATCACAAACACATAGGCCTACCGAAATGGAGTTCAAAACAAACATAAAAATGTTAGCAAAAAATGTCTTAATTTCATTTTCAGGTTGGCCGATACAGAGTTTTTTATAATCAAGTTATACGAGCAGCAACCAGTTCCCCATTGAAACACGCTATTCATCTTTTATAGAATTTATTAAACAACCTTATAACTGTTTGGGTATTTATATTTATTACTTAACTAGACATAGTTAATTATTATACTTAACAGTAATAGTTAATTTACTGCAATTTCCCTTGTTAAGTCAGCTGAAACGGATCTGTTTATAAACTATTCGAAATTTTCGCAGGTGGTCATGCATCCTTCACAGATTGAACATTTTGATATCTCTTATTTTGTACAACAAAAATTGTACTTTAAACAAATTTAACGAATTAACACATAGCAAATAAGACTACCTATTCTCACCTTATCTTGAATAAATAGAATTTAAAACTTCTCTAAAGTTAATAAATATATAACCTATTTGAACTTAATGGGAAGGTGCCAACAGTGCCAATTGTACCAAATTGATATCAAGGCGGGCCAAAACGGTGTTAGTATCAGCAGATACAGTGATGGTGTTGACCCCAAAAAACCCCACCCCACCCTTGTCTGCTTCACATTCTGGATAGAAAAACCTACAGGTAGACACTAGTTTACTTCCATGCCTATATGCTTAGAAGTGCTAACCACACACACACACACACAAACACAGAGTTAGAAGTGAAGTAAACATGTCATCTTATTTCACTCTCTACCAGTGGCGTACGCAGGGGGCTCAGAGGGCTCAAGCTCCCCCCCCCAACCGCAAAAATGTAATATGCACTTCCTTAATTTACTTAGGTCTCGTTTAAAATTACAAATTTGCATATTTCGGTGGATTTGGACTGGGATATAAATACTAACAAAATAAGTAGTTTATAATAACAATTATTACTTCAGTTATAATTTATAGTTCATTGAGCGGTGTATTACGCTGAGTGTAACATTCAGTAATACACCTGTTTTCTCTCGCTCTCGCTCTCATTTGACGACGCGGAGGCGCGGCCACATGCACGTCAACCAGTGACGTGCCACCGGCCACTACTACCAGTGAACCCTAAGAATTTTTACTTAAGTATTAAATAATGTTTTTATGAAACTTAAATAAGTATATAAACCTTTTTCATAAAAATATTATTTAGTACTTAAGTTAAATTCAGCACTTTTTTTATATCAGTCAATAAATAAAACGAAAATTTTAATAATGTTCATATCTTGAATAATGCCGCTGTAATAATGAAACAAATTACTTTAAAAACACTTTACATTTATACGAACTTTTTGGATAATTTTTTTTACTTTCGTTGGTAAATGACCTGAAGATGGCTTGACTGCCGAAAGCGCTCATCAATACCAAAGACAACATAGTGGTTTGTATAAAATTACTAGTAGAAATATTTGAGACCAAACACTCCAATACAACAATAAAAAAAATTTTAAAAATAGAATCGTTATACAGTAGAACCCCGCAGGTCCGAACCCCGCTAGTCCGAAAACCCGCTTAATCCGAACTAAAAAAAAGTCTACAAATTGGACAAAGAAAAAAAAATACGACAAAATAACTGGAACATATCAAAATAATTTGTATATAAAAAGCTTAGATAAATACACACTAATGCATTTTAGTTAAATTTTTATTAAAACTAAGTACTTTAGATTGTTTTAAATATATGGCAAAATAAAGTTTTGAATTACGTTATCAAGAAATTAGCGTCTGTAAAATGAATGGAAAAACATATCGGTACTTCCTGTTTAGTGCCAGTAAAAGTATATAAAACACAAAAAACTACAATAAATACACACTACATAACTAGACACTACTTAAGGTGTTGCACAAAATCAGTCATTTTTTTATGACGCAAAGCTGTAAAACCAGCAGACGCCGCGATGTTCCACCAGCGCCTCAAAAATAAGACGTCTGCCAGTGTAGCATTGGCGTGCTGCTCTACATAGGCTAACGATAGTTCAAAAGCTCTTGCTGGTTCGGCGTGTGAGATCTGTGGCACAGGATCATCTGCTTCTTCATTTTCATCGGAATCGTCATCACGTGTTTGTTGTATCAAAGATACGATTTCTTCATCAGTCAAAACTTGATGGTCTTCGATATCAGCTGCCAGCCATTCGTTGACGTCTGTGTCGTCTGCTTCTTCACAGCCTAGGATTTGTTGTATTAGCTGCAAGACTTCACTTCTCTCATCGGCTTGTTCAGATCTGTCAATGTAGGTAAGGTCTGGCCATAACTTAGACCAAAACTTTCTGACGAGTTGTTGCTTGACATTTTCCCATCCTTCGGCTATCCAGTATATTACGTCTTTTATGGTGACTTTGTTGAGGACTTAAAGAATTGTTTGTGTAGGGTCCTCTTTTTCAATTAGAGACCTTAGAAGCAATTTCTTAAACCTGCAATTTCTTGTATTCTGAAGAACGTGTTGGTCCATTGGCTGCAGTAATGGGGTGACGTTTGGAGGTAAAATAATTGCTTTGTTATCTCCGTTGATAAGTTCTTCTTCTGGGTGGTGTGCTGTAGCATTGTCTAAAACAAGTAAAGCTCTGAGTTGTAGGTCGTTGTCTTTACTGAACTTTTTAACAGCGGGCACAACTTGTTCATGAAACCACTCCTTGAATAACTCGCTGGTCATCCATGCTTTTCTTTGGCTCTTGTAGTGTACAGGAAGTAGGTTGACGTTGATATTTTTGAATGCCCTCGGTTTTTTAGATTTGCCTATAACAAAGAGAGACAACTTATTAGTCCCAGCTGCATTACTGCAAGCTAAGACAGTGATTCGTTCTTTGGACATTTTAAAACCTGGAGTACCAAATTCTTTTTAGACAATTCCTTAAAATTTAATCCTGTCGCAGTTATATACTTCTTGAGGTGAATAATGTTCTGACACAATTATGTCTGCAAATTTAGATACATATTATTTTGCCGCATAATGATCCGCCAACAGAGATTCCCCAGTTATGAATGTATAGGGCTTCGTCGACTTTGTTAAAGTCTGACACCTTTGATGTATGGTGTTCCTCGAGAACCTTCTCTGTTGCCGTAACACAAAACTCCTCAATCTTAGTGCGATTTTTTTCCAATCACTTATTGTCACCTTACCAACACCAAATTCAGCTGCTAATTTTGTACCACTCTTGCCCTTATCTAGCCGCTTTAACACTTCAAGTTTGTCTTTCAAAGTACACGAATTATGTTTTCGCTTTCCCACCATCTTATTCATTTATAAATGCAACACGTAAAATTAATGTACAGACTTAAAAAAAAATATGTCTTGCTACAGTATAAACCACAAACAACAAATAAACATACATCACACAAATCTAACACACATCCTCTCACGTCGGTGAATACTTCCTGACTAGGTTGAAAAGAAAATGGCCGATTTTTCTTTTACTGGTACCTAAAAATAGACATAAGCCAGTAGCAAATAGACTTCTAGGAATGTAGCGGTTAGTGGTGGAGGGGTGAGAGGAGGACGGCCAAGCGGTGAGTAATCTTGGTGATAACCTATAACCCGATTAATCCGAATTTACACCAATCCGAACAGGACTTGGTCCCAATTAGTTCGGACCAGCGGGGTTCCACTGTATATATTATTATAAAATAATTAATTTCTAGAAACAATAATATTTTATTTAAAATGTATCGTATTTTTCGAACGTATAAACATAACTAACCTACCTACTAAATCCTGCACGCCTGCCTGCAGCATGCAGACCCTTCGAAGCATACACGCACTCCACAGCATGTGTGCAAAATTTCAAGTTTCATGCATGTTGTGCGAACAGAAATTCATTGCATGAGCGCCACGGGTGAGAGGTAGCTTCTACAAGCTTCCACATAATCTCTATTTTCTGCAGTGATCGGAGGTAGTCGTTCAGGAGATACTCGATACACCACTCGTACACACGTTGCTGTCATCATCCGCCATTGTTGCGTTTGTGTTTGTTTGGCAGTACGGTGTTTATTAAATCCGCCGTTTTTGTAGTTTTATTAGTGATTATTTGATTGTTTGTTACGTCTAAGATGGAGACTAATAAGTCCAAACTTGATGACAAGACAAAAGTACCAAAAAGGAAAGTCAGAACTTTGGGTTTCTTTGTAACAAAAACTAAATTAGCGAAGTGTGATAGCGTAGCAGAAAGGCCTACATGTTCTTTGTCAACTTCTACATCGTCTCAGCAAGATACTTGTGTTATTGAGGCTTGTAGCAATAACAACAATGTTTCCGGGCTTGTTTCTGAATTCTCTGAAAATAGTGAAACTATAATTCCTGGCTGTTCTGACACATATGTTCTTTCACATAACGAGTCTTCATTATTATGTAAAATAACAGACATTAGTAATTTATTATTACAATATAAATCTCAAATTGATGGTAACCTGAAGTAGACCTATGCCATTATTTGTAAAAATTACACTGAAAGTATGGCTGACCACAAATTTCCTGTAAAAAAAAAAGGTGCAATTATGCAATCTTTCCAGTATTCTTGTTATCACATAGTATATCAATCACATAGAGAAAATGCTGGCCAGGAATTGTGGGTGAAACAACTCTACAAGCTAAATTTATACATAATTCTTTTTGTTGATCATTGCATTGTTGAATTAGAAACTCGTTTCAGACCTGAGTTTGATAAAATTTGTCATCTTCAAGTATTTATGCCTCATTTCATCATTAAGGCTACTACTCAAGAGATCAACCAGTCTGTTGCCTCTATCATTTACCCTGACATTTCCAAGATGGAACTTAAACTTGAGGCAGAAATATGGAAGCAAAAGTGGATGGATGAAGCAGATATGAATGTTCCAGACACAGCTGTCTTCTCTCCAAGCTTGCAATCCAGATATATTTCCCAATGTTCGAAAAATTTAAGAAGTACTGTGACCACTCCCAGTAACGTCAGCTGAGCCAGAACGCTCCTTCTCTGAGGCGGTTGAAGACATGGCTGAGGTCTACAACATCGGAGACAGGGCTTAATGGGCTAGCTTCGCACAATATTCACAGGGAAATCGACATCTCTCCTGAAGATATTGTTGAGCGATTTGCCAATCAAGAAAATAGGAGAATGGACTTGGCTTTTTAAATTACAAATTGCTTGGTTTGGACACAAATGCTTTACCTATTGTAAATTAATAGTTAACTTGATTCTTATTTACTGTACATTGTTTCTTTTTCATTTTTCAAATACTGCTGTTAATTTTGTAAGAATTCAGCTAATATCCACTTGTGTAATTTTTCATTAATAAAGTATTAGTAAAAACAGTATAACAGTAAGAAGTATAACAGTTTAATGAAAAACTGTTTTTCGTGTTGGCACAATTAGTTAATTAGCAAGTCATTTGAAATATATAGTTGTTAAATACCAAAGTTGCAAAACTTTATTCCCAATGCTACTGATATCAATGTATAATATTATAGTATAATTGAAGTAAAATGAATGTGTTGTTAAATATTACAATAAACATAATAATCTATTAAAAATATTTAGTTTTAGAAAGAAAAAAGTATGGTTTTTAAAATTGCTGGTTAAAAAATAGAATGATACATAAGTCCCCCAATCACGAATAATACATTTTTAATATAGAAAATGTGTAACCTACTAAAATAATATGCCTACTAATAAATTTTGGTAATTATGATATTTGTAGTCAATGCTGATATTGCGGTGAAATATTTGTTTTCCTATTCTTCTATACTATATAAACACGAGAAAAATAATTTTAAACGGTGGTCGAACCTATTTACGGAGAAAAAAAATTAAATAATTACTCACATAAGAACGCATGCATCAGCCAGTGAACGCCATTTTCAGTTTGTGTAATGTGTACACCGGTACAGGACGGCGCGTGACGTCACCGCTTGTACATCAGCTGTCGCTCCAAATTAGACTTTGGAGTGTATATAATTCTTGCAAAAATTAAGGCCAAACATTTTTCAAACATTTACAAGCGAGTTGGATGAAAAGCGAGTTGAGCCGATACCTGCCGGTTAGGTTCGGAGGGGCGGCCTGAAGGGCCGCGGGTATAGTTCATTGTTCCAGATAATTCTTGCAAAAATTGGACTGTATGAAAAGCGAGTTGAGTCGATTGTTGAAATCCGAACAAATTTTGCTAAACGCCAAAAATTACCAAATGCCGACGTAGTGCTGACTTCTGATTGGTACTTAGAAAACAATCAACGGCCGAGTTCAAAATTTTGTAATCTCTCATTTGTAATTGGTTAAGACAAAAACATTGGTTTCACCGTTGAGAAAAAATGCGCGAATTTCACCATAAGTTGCACAGTGTGTACTGTCGCCGCGTGTCAGGTAGTCTTGTGTGTGAATGTATTTTGTGATTTTCAGTGCTTTAGTTTGTGTTTGTGTTTGTGTAATTGTGTGGTGTTATTTACCGTTATTAATTATGGTTTAATTATTTCTGTTGTTTAGGGTTATTTACTTTTATTAACATTTGTAATATTGAGCCGATTACTTTATAAATTTATGAAGTACAGCACTGGGTACTCCGCGTAATGTGATTTTCAGTGCTTTAGTTTGTGTAATTGTGTAACATTTTAATACACAATGGCCTGCTACATTAAGGTAAGATTTTCATCTTTTCATAATTGTATGCATGGATTCCATGTCACCGCGCGCGCGCGCGCGCGCGTGTGTGTGTGTGTGATATTCAAATTGCGATGAAATATTTCTTTTCCTATTCTTCTATACTATATAAACACGAGAAAAATAATTTTAAATGGCGGTCGAACCTATTTCCGGAGAAAAAAAATTAAATAATTTCTCCCATACGATGCCAAAAAACGCCACGTTATTTGCCGCCTAAACTTATGAAGTACAGCGCTGGGTACTCCGCGTAATGACGTCATAACTCGTCATTCGCTGTGCACTTGTCCGCCGTTGCTTAGTTAACATGGCGGCCATTCACTTTACATGCGCGCTTATGGGAGTAATTATTTAATTTTTTTTCTCCGTAAATAGGTTCGACCGCCGTTTAAAATTATTTTTCTAGTGTTTATATAAGTTAGTATAGAAGAATAGGAAAAGAAATATTTCACCGCAATATCAGCATTGACTACAAATATCATAATTACCTAAATTTTAACCATTAACTGGTATGTGTACTGTACCTTATACTATAAGTTGTAGAAGAGTAGGGTAATATGTGGACTGCTAAGGTTCAAGCCCCCCCCCCCGACAATTTCTGCATACGCTACTGCTCTCTACATGTAAATCTTTTTTACAGTGTTGCTTGGAATGCTATGACTGAAGCAACCTTTACTATATTTTATAATTTCTAATGCGATTTTGTAAAAATTGACGAGGATTCGTTAAACTTATCTTAGTATGCAGTTACGGCATCAACGTAGTGTCGTGAGGTTATGTTTGACCAGTTGCAGGTTATAGAAGCTACAATACCGGTAATGTTACACTACTCTTGAATTTGTCCTGTAAGTTGTACACCACTTTCAATACCGCATATTTCTAACATACTCTTATACTGGTTAAATCCAAATACATAAAGTAGTACATATATTTAGAGCTACCAACAGACACTGAGGCGTTGTGTCGCGCTGGTTTACAGCGTACGTAGGCCTGATAAAAAGTTACTGTAAAATTTGGAAGTGAATAAATTATTAATTCTGACATTAAAAAGGAGACCTTGGTAATGTTTTTACTGCCACTAAAGATATTTCCGGGTAAAGACAAATAATTTATCTAATCTTATGGGATAATTTTAAAAACACAACAAAGAACCACATATACAAATTGAAATCCAAATTTATCACGACGGGTCTGGATCACTTACTATAGCTCACAGCGTTAGTAATGACCATTGCCGTTACGGTAGTTACTTCTACCTTAACCTAATATCCAATTGTCTTTAAATAAATAATTACCTTCCACCTTCTGAAGTATACTACGGCTGCTATGAAACTTTTCAGCACACCGTTGCAGAAAATAAACTTTTAAAAAGTACTTAACTTAGACGCAGATACCTGCTTAACTTACTTAACTGAGACGCTTTCTTTAACCTCAACTAGGTTCGAGCAGTTCGAGCGATGGTATCGATACTCCGGGCTTCGATACCCGATACCGAGACTCGATACTCAGACTTGATACTTGGAGTAAAGTATTATACGAGAACAAGCTGTGCTACCGAGACGACTGTGGAGCGGGGGGTCTACTGAATGATAACGCGTGCTTGTGTTGGTGAGGTATTACTGGTTCTGTAAACATTGTTCAGTAAATATTTGTTCTGTCTGGAGTTGTTCAGAAGATGTATTCAGTTGTGATTTTGTGTGCGTATTAGATTGAGCGTTCGTACATTATATGTCAGTGTAATTATTGAATATTTTGTTTGTGTTTTCTTATTCGGTACAAATTAACTATTAGCCTATCGTTTAATTATTTTATCGTTCGTTGTCAATTACTAAGCAGCGAAATTGACATTAATAATTTTATTTTATGAGTAGTTCCGTTAAAAAATAATATTAAAATGACTTCCCAAAAAAGTAACAAAACAATTCATTCGGAAGGACGTGAAATTATATCGTCTGTTATTGAAAAGTGTGATGAAGAATCAAGGAAAGGGGCATATTCCTTCACGGTTAAAAACGCTACAGCAAGAGCAGCGTATTACACTGGCGTTTCAGAATTTACAATTAAAAAAGTCCGGAAAGAACATAATACGCGTCTAGAAAATTGCCCGGATCAGCGTTTAAGTACCCCAGGGAAACGGAGAAAAACTAGACCGACCACACCGTGGTAAGGGTGGATGAGTTCGACAGGAGTGTAATCAGAAGAATTATTAATGATTTTTATACAGTGCAGAAAAAAGTGCCGACAGTGGCAAAACTTCTACCCAAGGTGAAAGAAAAAATATATTTTCCATGGGGTAACAGTTCTTTACGAAAAATAATTAAAGAAATAAGGTTTAAGTGGAAAAGATTTAATAATAAAAGAAGTCTACTAATTGAAAGACCGCAAATCGTGATGTGGCGGCATCGTTATCTTACACAGCCTAAACTTTATCGAAAAGAGAATAGATGAAACATGGGTAGATAGTAATAGAGGTGGGCTAAACTGTTATTTTAAAATACTAGGTATGAAAATACCGTTCCAAAAAAATAACAGGTACAAATACCTGTTATTATATACTATATATACATAACCTATATTATCCTTTGTAAGTAACTCGTTTTGAGTTTCCTGCAGGTCTCCTATGTAATATCTTCAAATAAATACACTGCAAGTAGGTTTATTTTCACCTAGATAAACCTATTAATATATTAATAAACCTACTTGCTGTGTATTTATTTGAAGATATATAACCTATACTATATAATTTGTTATAAGAAATAAATTGAAACTAAAAGTATTAACAGTGTTACTTTACACTGTGACTTTATTAAACTATTACTGTTTAAATGCAAATAAGAAACAAGAGAATTTATAGGCCTATCTCCCTTTGGGAATACCAATTTAAGTTTTCACTCCTAGTAAACAAACTAACATTGGTTAGACAAATCAGTTGCGAAACTCGGGGCAATTAAATAATTTAGAGTAGGCTTACACGTAATACCACAAAAAATAATGTGAAAAAACATCAGAAACGTATAATAAAAACATAACAGTAAGCCACAATAGTGAATGAGAATAAACAAAATTTTACAAATAAAAATAAAAAACAAATTGTAATAAAATAATTATAAATACATAAATAAAAACTTATAAATAATAACTTATAAATAACTTATAACCTTTTACATTTTTAAAATTAATTAGACTTAACAAACGTTTCCTTAGTTAGTGTACACTCAAAGGCTGTATTTATTGTATGGATAAAAGTCTGTATATAACATTAACGGCTGTATTTATTCGAAGTAAGTAATGCCAGCTTATGGAGGTTATGTACGACAATGTAACTTAAATAAAATTTACTTTGTTCGTGTACATTAAAAGGGTGTATTTATTGGAAGTACAGAAATTGGTTTACATTTATCGCACATAATTACGGTACAGAGACGATTTTGGGAGGTTGTGGCTACGTTTAACAATATAACTTAACCTTTTACATTTTTAAAATTAATTAGACTTAACAAACGTTTCCTTAGTTAGTGTACATTCAAAGGCTGTATTTATTGTATGGATAAAAGGCTGTATATAACAGTAACGGTTGTATTTATTCGAAGTAAGTAATGCCAGCTTATCGAGGTTATGTACGACAATGTAACTTAAATAAAATTTACTTTGTTCGTGTACATTAAAAGGGTGTATTTATTGGAAGTACAGAAATTGGTTTACATTTATCGCACATAATTACGGTACAGAGACGAGTTTGGCAGGTTGTGGCTACGTTTAATTATTTAACTTAACATTTTAGATTTTTAAAATTAGTTAGACTTAACAGACATTTCCTTAGTTAGTGTACATTCAAAGGCTGTATTTATTCAAAGTACCGGAATTAAAACGTACTTCCAATTTAGAACCTAGTACAATCTAATGTATAACCAAACAAGTACATTAAAATCCTTTTTTCAACATAATGCAATAAAAAGCAATGTGCAGTTCTGTTAACATGCAAATGATTAGTATTAATAATGGGTTACAGTGGAATTTAATGTTACTACGGTCTGAATTAATGCAAATAAAATTGGGAGAATCTTGTAAACATATTAAAGAATGCTTATACGGTATATTACACACAAAATTATTACAGTACGACCTTTGTTAATGAATAGAAACAAATTTGACTCTATACTTTAGTATGTACCAATAAAATTCACCCTTTTTCAAATACCAATATCTGTTGTTTTTTCATACCCTTAAAAAAAGGTCATTAACAACATACATTATGAGAAAACGTGATTACAAATAACCAGCCATTAGTTACTTGTGAAGAAAATAAATATAACATTTACAAACATCAAATCTTCAATTCTCACCCTATTTGTTTTATAAAAACTGGAGTTTCTACTGTAGGTTTTAAGTCCACTAACTACTTAATTAAATATACATAATTGTTCCTGTATCTTGTTGGGTAACATTATATTAATACATCTGCTTCCTACTCATATGTGCAAACAATGTTTTTAATGTACGGTCCTAAAATCTTTATCAACACTTTATATCTTTAAAATTTAGACAAAGTCTAATGAGCAACTTGGCCTAACCTGAATTTACATGACCTGGCTCAGAACAACTTTATTTTGGCAAATACAAAGATGAAGACTGGTTGCAATTTCTTCAGGGTTCACACCTGCTGCCAGGCCTAGTTCTATAACATGATAAGGAAGAAATAAATCAGCCCAAACCTGCAACCACTGTGGGAAGGCTTTTACACCATTACCAATAAGATTAATGATGTCATCTAAGAATAACTCATTAGCTTTATTTTTAACTTTCATTAGTTTTATCTTTTTTAAAAATTTTTAATGCAGTTTACTGGAGTAAAATCTTCTTATTGATAATGTTCTTATCAGTTTCATTACATTATTCTTATCTCTTTTTATTACCGTATCTCAGACAATATTTATAGTATACAATTTAGTTAATGACTTAGTATTTTGTTCTTCATGTATCATGGTCATGAAATGGTTTAAGTTGGGGCCTATTTTATGTAAGGGGAAAACATAACGTTACAATATTGTAATTACTTTTATTTCTATAATTATTTATAAGTATTACTTTGTACAAACAAAACTGGCTTAGAAATGGGTCTACTTAGGAAATTATGGAATTCTGCTGAAATTTTGAATAGTTCTGGAGGGGAATTGATCCCCTGATAACCCCCCTCCGCAAGTTACTCCACTGATCCCACTCTACACAGTTCCAAGAAATCCTGTATTTAGTAGAGCTTCCCTTATGTGCCTGGTAAGTGAAGGACAAGGGATCTATTTAACGTGCAAGTTGAAGAATATATTTAATTATTGCACTTAACTTGATATAAGTACTGATTACATTTCAGGATTATTATTTTCAGAAATAATGTATGTAAACCAGTTTTCCCCATATAAAGTTAATTAAAATTCTTTAATGCATAGCATTCCAGGCATTTACAGTAGTAGATTCGTTTTACTAAATTTGAATTTACACAAATAATTCTCTTTGATTAACCAGAGTTACACACACAAACTAAATGCTGAGTGTCCTCCTAGTGTATAAATTCAGCTAAAACAGTATTCCAAAAACTTACCTTGTTACTAGAATATGTGACATGATGAACTTTTCATCATGTGTTCAACTTTGTGTTGGGAGTTAAGCATTTTAATAATTTATATTTATGCAGGCGTATAGCAAAATCTGATCATCATGGAAAAGGAATAAGGCATTTTGTAATAGCAATTAACTGATTAGTTCCTGCTGTATTACCGAATCATATTACAAGACCAATTTTTGTTTAATTGAAAAGATATATTTTAATTGTTTCTTTTGGTGCAATCTGTAAATTCCATGACACACGTCCATAAAGGTTTGAAAATATGCTTACTCCAGTTTGATAGGAATAAATTTTCAAAAAACTAATACAAATTTGTTATGTCTGATCACACCAGCTATCCTGTCTATTGGCAATGAGACTTTTATCCAAATTTATCATATAGTATTGTGCTAAGATGTTACACTACATTTGTATACTGTAATACAGTGTATTATTTGCAGACTGACAGGGTTATAAAAAATGCTGAAAGAATTGTTGCTTTTACAACGCCATCCTTTATCAAGTGACTACTCAAATCTGCCAGTTTTTCACAGATCCACTAGTGATGCTCCAAACTTTTCAAGGATTCTCCTGGCCTTAAAAAACTGGACTGGCCTCATTGATTGACATGACTAATGTTAAATTTACTTTGGGATACTTCCAAACATAATACAGTTTAAAATAAACAAACAAAATATTATGCCTGTCTAATTTTTTCCAGAACTGTATACACATAATTTGATCTGGATAGAACATTTTATTAAACAATAATACTATTTGATGCAAATAATTAAAATATTTGATCTGGATAGAACATTTTATTAAACAATAATACTATTTGATGCAAATAATTAAAATATCGGTATGGAGAACCATACATGACTACCATGTTCTAAGATTTATATTTGAAATCATTTTAGAAATGAAATATTTCTATAGAAACTACTTCTACCTTCAGCCTCAACCACAGAATTGTGATCACTAACATATACCACCTCATGTTCATAAAACAGTATTCCAAACACTTACCTTGTTACTATGGTGTCTTCAACAGGTACATTGGTGTATAAATTCGTTATGTCAAATGATGCTAATGTTGAGTTGTGTGGTATATGGATGTGTTCTAGTTTTTTGACAAGTTCTATGTTGTTTTTAACAGAAGTGTTGTTTGTTGGTTAGATTTATATGTTTTCTGATTAGTTTATCTAGGTGTCTGGCGATTTTGTGGGAGGGTGCTTGTGTGTTATTTATCAAAGGTCAAATGGGTATATTGGGTTTGTGTATTTTTGGTAATGCGTTTAGTTTTGGGGGGTTAGGTTTAATTTCTTTTTAGGTATTTTATGTTTTCTGTTTGGATTATGTATTTTGCATTATTTATGAATTTGTTTTTGGTATTTTATTGTGGGATCTTTGGTTATTTGAGTTATATTGTTTTCGGAGAAGAATTTCTCATTTTTATTGTTTATTTCTTAAATATTAGAATTACCTTGGTTCCTTCTTTGCAATTATGTTTATTTCTTGTTTGTTCATTACGACTGTTGTAATTTCTATAGGTACTTTTGGTGTGTTTGTTGTAATTTTGTGTTTTACATAATCTTTTGTGATTAAATCATTTGGTATAAAATGTTCCAGATTATAAAATACACCTCACAGTTTTAACATACAATATGTATAGTAACGCCTCTATACATAGTAACAGGTATATCAATATACCTGTAATCACAGGTATGGGAAAGTAATGGCAAATCTTGCATAATCTTGTTATCAGTTATTGTTATTATTCGGCTAGTGCTATTAAATTCATATTGGCCCAAAGTGATCACAAAAGGTATTTATTATATTTGTTTACAGTCATCGGTGTTGATTCCAAGTGGATTTGAAATTTATATAAATTAATTTTCACTCACATGAATGAAGTTGCAACCGTAAAGAAATACAGAATATATTTTCTATGACAGCAGACAAGACAGGACACTTGTATTTTATGTGTGTACATACATTCAGACATCATTTATTTGGATTGACTTCTGCAAGCTTGAAATCAAATACTAATAATGTTTTATGAATATTAATTACTACACTTTCACATGTGAAACTTACTTTGTTTATTTTCCTCGTACGACATTTCAGTGTGGTGTTCGCCTTCATCAGCGGGGTATGATACAGAATGTCCGGAACTTGTAACGGTTTGTTTAGTTGGTAGGTTGTGTGGGGGAGTGTGGAGGTGGAAGGGGGTTATGTAAAATTATAATCCTCAAAGTATAATATTGAATTAATTGGGATGTTTTGTTAAATTGTTACGACGGTCTCACCGATCGTCACATAGTACAGTGGAAACCAAAATAAAACACATTTATGAATTTGCAAATTACATTTATTATATTTTTAATTGGTGTTGTTACATGCTTGTTCACTTCTTTTGTTACATTTTAAATCAGCATTGTGTTGTGATTAGCTACGATGGTAGTGTTATTAGTACAGACGAGGATGCTGCAGTTTCTTTTCTTAAAGAAAAAGATTTGGTTCACAATCCTCGTCAATGTGGTAATGGACATGATATGATTTTAGCGCTTGGGCAGCAACAGCGTTGGTGTTGTAATAAGACTTGCCGTGAGTATAAGCCAGTTTGCAAGGACACATTTTTAGAGGGGTCCAGATTACCCCTGAGAACAATAATAAAATTTATTTATGACTGGTGTGAAGGCCGTAGTAGGGTGAAAAACAGTAAAAACCAACTGAAAATCGACAACAAAACACACACACATTGGACGGCTTACTTAAGACATATCTGTGCTGAAGACATCATGAGCAACCCACAGAAAATTGGAGGACCAAATTTAACAGTTGAAATTGACGAGAGTCTCTTTGCCAAGAGAAAAAATAATGTTGGCCGGGTGTATCCACAACAGTGGGTTTTCGGAGGATTCTGTCGAGAAACAAAGGAATGTTTCTTGTGTCGTATCGAAGATCGGTCAGCAGCTACCCTCCTACCTCTCATAGTGGCAAATATTGAACCAGGGTCCATTATAATGTCAGATGAGTGGCGTTCATACCGTCAAATTGTTAATTTGCCACAACAGTACACTCATTTGACTGTAAACCATAGTTATAACTTCGTGGATCCTCAAACGGGAGCACATACACAAGGCGTAGAAAGCATGTGGCGGTCCTGTAAACGCCGAAACGTGATTGAATGTGGTGTGAGAAGGGAACGCTTAGATTACTATTTAAGTGAGTTCATGTGGCGAACAAGAAATGCAAACCAGGATTTGTTCGAGTTCATGTGGAGGTCCGCAGAGGTCCAGAATATCTTTCCAGGTGATGCATCGACAATAATTGTGTAGTTACTGGAACAATCTGGGGATTCACAGACACTTAACTCGCTGTATTAATGTAGAAGTGTGTAGAGTCACCTCCTTACCACTCACGACTACCTGTAAAAATATTGTAAATAATTATAAGCTGAACACTGTGGGAAAAAGTGCTAAGTGAAGGAAGAAAAAGTGTAATATAATGAATGATCAGTAATAACAGAAAAGACTGTTAAAATTAATGATTCACCCCAAATGTATGAAACAAATGAAACATAGACTATAAGTCAGATTAAGGGAGACATGATTTATATTATTCTGAATGTTCAGCAACATTGTATTAATTAGGATTTAAACCCAAGTCCCATATTTGTTTCAAGGGAAAAGACTACAATTAGAAGGTTCAATTTGTTTAATTAATTGTATTAAGAGTTAGTTATGTTTAAATATGTTTTGTGTGTAATAATGTTAGTAATGTTGCTATTAAGAATATTATGCTATTATGGCTATTATGAATTGTCAAAGAAGAAAAAGGTTGTAAGAAAATAGACACACTGTTATGTATAAAATACCATAGATACCTAAATTAGGCTCAGACACACTAAATAGAATTAATCAGTCAACAAAATTTGGCAAACTAAGGAAAAAATTACTACTATGGAATGTAAACCAGTTTGTAATAAGTAATAATCCCATCAATCAATGTAATCCCAGCCATAAAGACACAACTCTAAAGTAGCATGTCTATAATTCCTGTTTTAAGGTAATATTAGTGTTGGAAGGTAATAGAAGCATTAATTTCAGATAATCAAACTACAATCACAAGCATTAATCAAATCACATAATCAAACTACTCCTTTCCCTTAACCGATCTTCACAAAGAACAATACGTCTTGAGTACTCTACACAGGGCTGTACGCAGAAAATTATTTTATTCAGTTTGAATTTGCGGCTCTTATTGTTTGCCACAGAAAATACCCTTGTTAAAATGTTGCAGGTAAACTACCCCTTTCCGTTAACCGATCTTCACCAAAACCAGTAGGTCTTGAGTACTATACAAATCAGGGCTGTATGTAAAAAAATATTTGATTCTAAATATAATTATTACACTACTATTGTGTTCCGAGTCATAGTGTAATAATTATATTTAGTTAATTAATGGACACGTCATGGACAACGAAATCCAAGTATTTGATTCTGTTTGAATTTTTGGCTGTTATCATTTGCCATAGAAAAAAATCTACACACAAACACACACACACACACACACTTTTCGAAAAATGACTTTTCATGTTTTGAGGGTAGTACAATCAGAATCTGCAAAAATCTCGAACACGATTTTTTTTTGCCATCACCATACTTCCATTTCCTTAAGGACATGGAAGTAAAAGGTAAGGGGCTTAACAATATCTACCATTTTTTAGATAAAGAAGGAGTATGCACTACGGTTAATAGCTTATGCTACAAGATACATAAGTGTTTATTTTAAAAATTAGTACAGTAACATACAAGACAGGTTACATGAACAACCGCTGGAAGAAACGGAGAATAAACAGTTACAGTGAGGTCGAAAGACGTAGAATTGAGCACTACAGAGTCAATTGGGTTTGTAAAGAAACATCAAACCCAATGTACTATCATTACACACAACAATGTACTATCATTACCTAACCAACCACAACACTCATGTAGAGTAGATGTATTATTTAGGAAGTATCTGTGCCTCAACTAAGTACTAAGTCCAGTATACTGTAACAGGATCTACTGTTCCACACTGTAAATAAAGAAGACGGGCAATAATATATATTGTAACGTTTATCCCTTTTTCTTACCTTTAAATCTGTAGTATCTTGTCCTTGTAGTATTCTATATTGTAATAGATGTATTGGTATTGTTTTTGTATTCGTCAGTCTCACCTAACGTTATAGTTAAATTGTGTACCTTTAATTCAATTGTAAAGAAGACTGTTTGCATTAAATGTAATGTAATAATGTAACAATATGTATGTGTAGGCTGATTAGAATGGAATGGCTGTTTACTTACCACTTTACCTAGTATTTTGGTCACTTAACCAAAAATTTGTCCATTTTAAGTACAGACTCTAACCTATCAGATTGCAATGTAACTGGAATTTGTTGAAAACAAGATTAAACTATCACTCATATATTCAACCCCCCCCCACAGAGAGTGGGAGGGGGAAGAGAGAGAGTTATATATGATTGTTGAATAATTAAGACATTCCTTTTAACAAAAAATTACTTTTTAATTAAATTATTACAACTATTTATTTTTACTTTAATTATATTTATGTTTCTGAATAATTGAATAGAATACAATAATTAAAATAAAAGTATATTGTTGTTAAAAAGTATTTTATTTTTTATTGAATAATAATAATAACATAAGAATATAAAATAAAGTAATTTGTAAATATATCGTTATACTTCTGACATGTAAAGCAGTATACATCAATAGTCTACTCTCATACAGTATATGAATTTGTTGGAAAATATCATGCACACTACTTGGCAAAGGTTCAACACTGATTTAAAAATGTTTTGTTTAATACAAACACTGAAACACACTATACACAAGAAATAGAACTCATCATGAACATAACGTGATATTACTTATCTCTACAACTGCACCACGTTGATGGCGACAAATATTACTTATCTCAGTTGCCCCATGTGTTCGGGCGTCAATATTACTTATCTCTACAACTGCACCACCTTGATAGCGACAAATATTACTTATCGTGGGTGTGTTCCACGTTCTAGGCGCCAATATTACTTATCGTGGGTTTGCTCCACGTTCTGCGCCAAATACTATTAAAGCTCGTGACTAGGCCCACTTATTGGTGCGGCAAATATAACTTTTACGTGTATAATTTGTAAGTAATTAAGTTTATCTTATTTAATGTAATGATATTTGGTTTAAAAGGTATTAGATGCTGGGCGCCAGAGATGTTATGTGATCTCAGGGGGTTTTTTGAATAAAAACTCTGCAGTTAAGATGCTAATAACTTTTAATTATTACTAATTCTTGTAAGACAATATATATATGTATATATTCAATGCCTTAATATTAACAAGATATTGACTTCTGACAACCATCAGATATATTTAATACAACTCTGAATTTGTCAATCCTAATTTACATTAATTAAATTGAGCATTTCTAAAGTCATAAAGGGTAAAATAATATTACTAGCATCCAACTGCTCGTCGGTTCTTTTAGAATGAACGGGATGTTTAGGGATATAGACGATACGACTACATAGAATATTAGTTAATACATAAGTACAATGAAACCGTTACTTGTGTTCAGGATTATCCATTCCATCTGCCGACAATGCCTTGAGTGAACTTATATCACAATTTCACTTCGCACCATACTTTGCTTTAATTCCATTCACAATTACTTTCATCGATTCTTGGATTTCGTTGTCCATGACGTGTCCGTTACTTAACTAAATATCACTATAATATTGACGACTCGGAACACAAAGTTTTTTATAAGTAAAAACGTAAAGTTTTACCTTACAGCCTAAACCGGCTTTCACCTATAGAAGGCTTCATCAGAGGCTGTCGCTAGTAGCGCTGCTCGTCTTGTTGTTGGCGACGAGAAAGTGTTTCGAAAGATTGAAGCTGTGTGTGTGTGGTGAGATGTGTTCGAATAATGCGTGCGATTTGAATTGTGTCTGTTCGTTTAGGATGTCGTTTTTATTTGTTTTTGTGTGTTTGTATATTTCTAATTGTTCTAGAGTGTCTAGTTTTCGGCCTTTTGTGTGTACGTGTAGTATGTTCATGTTATTGTCGATGTTTTTATATGTGTGGTTTGCTTCAATGAGGTGGTTTGCGAAGGTAGATTCTGTAGTGGTGTGGAGTGCTTTTGTGTGTTCAATGTATCTCTGTTTGAAGCTACGTCCTGTCTGGCCTATGTAGAATTTACTGCAATTTGAACAATTTAGTTTATATACACCGGGTAGATCGAATTTGTTTTGTGCTTTGGGCATGCGTTTTGATAGTGTGTGTTCTGTTTTGTTAGTAGTTTTGTAAGCGATTCTGTAACCTGCTTTTTTGAATTTGTGGGCAATTTTTTCTGTTTGTTTGTTGATGTATGTTAGTGTTATGAATTTGTTGTTTTCTGTCTTTGTCTGTTGTTTGTTTTGTGTTTTGTGTAGGAGTTTACTGACTATTGTTCTGTCATAACCGTTAGATTCTGCTAGATATTTTATCGTGTTTAGTTCGTTTTTGTAGTCTATTTCATCTAAGGGGATGTTGTTAAGTCTATGTATCATGGTTCTAAAAGCAGCTAGTTTGTGTTGTATTGGGTGATTGGAGGTGTTGTGTATTAGTGTGTCAGTTGTAGTTGGTTTTCTGTATATACTGAATTTGTGCCTGTGTTCTAGTTTTGTGATGGAGAGGTCTAAGAAGTTTATGGTATTGTTGTGTTCGTATTCGGCAGTGAAGGTTATGTTTTTATGTATTTTGTTTTGGCACAGATACGTTGATGACATTCTAATACTGTACAGGGGAAACAAAAGACAATGTGAACAGTTACTAACGCACATAAACAAAATACATAAAAACATAACCTTCACTGCCGAATACGAACACAACAATACCATAAACTTCTTAGACCTCTCCATCACAAAACTAGAACACAGGCACAAATTCAGTATATACAGAAAACCAACTACAACTGACACACTAATACACAACACCTCCAATCACCCAATACAACACAAACTAGCTGCTTTTAGAACCATGATACATAGACTTAACAACATCCCCTTAGATGAAATAGACTACAAAAACGAACTAAACACGATAAAATATCTAGCAGAATCTAACGGTTATGACAGAACAATAGTCAGTAAACTCCTACACAAAACACAAAACAAACAACAGACAAAGACAGAAAACAACAAATTCATAACACTAACATACATCAACAAACAAACAGAAAAAATTGCCCACAAATTCAAAAAAGCAGGTTACAGAATCGCTTACAAAACTACTAACAAAACAGAACACACACTATCAAAACGCATGCCCAAAGCACAAAACAAATTCGATCTACCCGGTGTATATAAACTAAATTGTTCAAATTGCAGTAAATTCTACATAGGCCAGACAGGACGTAGCTTCAAACAGAGATACATTGAACACACAAAAGCACTCCACACCACTACAGAATCTACCTTCGCAAACCACCTCATTGAAGCAAACCACACATATAAAAACATCGACAATAACATGAACATACTACACGTACACACAAAAGGCCGAAAACTAGACACTCTAGAACAATTAGAAATATACAAACACACAAAAACAAATAAAAACGACATCCTAAACGAACAGACACAATTCAAATCGCACGCATTATTCGAACACATCTCACCACACACACACAGCTTCAATCTTTCGAAACACTTTCTCGTCGCCAACAACAAGACGAGCAGCGCTACTAGCGACAGCCTCTGATGAAGCCTTCTATAGGTGAAAGCCGGTTTAGGCTGTAAGGTAAAACTTTACGTTTTTACTTATAAAAAACTTTGTGTTCCGAGTCGTCAATATTATAGTGATATTTAGTTCATCGATTCTTTACACACATCGGAACTCTGATTTAATACTCCACTCGACTTTCGCGCACAAGACAAAATATACTGTGTTAGTAATTACTTCGAGTTCACTGGTTTAAATAAAACTGCTTCTTACTTGCTGTACGCACTGATTAAATGATTCACTCGCGATGAAGACTCCTCTCATGCTTGTCTTTGCCGTACAAACAACGACCGTCGCGTTCCTCGACCAACACGCACTCAAATACTTCAAGACTTAATAAAGTATTTTGATAGTTTCTTTAATTCATAACGAGATTCTAAAATACACGAATAGTTTTCTGTACACTCCGATATATTACTTTACATGTTGGTTAATCAAGCTAATATACTTTAACACTTTAAAAACTTATTAAAAACGAAGTTAAAATATACTAAGAGCGTCTTTAACACATACTAAGAGAAAAAGAAGACTAAAATACTTACTTAGCTGTACACGGGGTATTATTTACAGGGCTCACTATTTCTCTTTCCCCACCCGTTCTACTCAAATAATTCCGATAGGCTCATGACTGATTTCCTTGCCGGGAACTTTAAATTCGTCCATTCAGGAACCTTAAAAAAACTCGTGCTCTAAAGTCACGCTTCTTCGCATTGGTGTTTAGTCTGGGGAACGCGGGAGTTTTGCCACGTGTCCGACTGCTACACCAAACGACGCGACTTTCACCAAAGTTTCTCTTTTTTTTATCGCCTGATCCGTTGTTTTGCCCAAGGTTGTCGTTCGTCAAAATCTAACGGGACTCAACAGTTTTATGATTTTTCCCGAACAAAGCATTTCCTTCTTTATGACTTTAGAAAGCTGTTTATTGTACAATGCGCTTTTATTCTGTTGCCGCCAGACTGTCGCCAACTTACAATATTTCTGTGAGACGTTATTTTGCCTCAATCTTTTTATCAACACATTTAATTTGCTTAATAATAACTAAAAAACACACATTAAATGATTAATTACGTTAATTACATAATATAGGCTTACGTGATCTACATTCACGTTATAGTGATTATATTACTTCTTATGGTATAAGAATATATCGTTTTTTTATTTAATACCCACTTGTAAAGGAAAAAATACAGTTATTATTTTATAAATAACTTTGTTACAGCTGCTGTGAAGTTGTTTAGATTAAATAATGTAACCTAACCAACTTTTAAGTATTTAATATTAAGTATAAGTATATTTAATCCTCAAAGAAAATGAACAATTAACACCAGTTTTTGAAAGAACCATGAAAGGAGAGAAGATGAGCTTGTGTACGAAATGCAAAGTGGAGTATCTTATGTAGAGATGAAAGCTCAACAGTTCAAACCAAATACATATGAATGGAGATGATTGGTAATATCTGGGACCTGTCACACAACAGAACACCATACAATGATGATAGTGTGTATCACTTATTTCATCACATCTCTTACCATGTAATGTGCCTGCTTTTAATAATATTTTCAAAGGATTTTAATACTTTGTTTTGACTGGTTTCACTGTGTAAATTACAAACCTGAATATAGTCCTGGAATACATACGGTAATCAATTTTTCCATTCACAGCCACGTTTCGCATTAAATCATGAATGCCTGCAAAGAAAAATAAATTACATCACCGGACACACCAAGTACTGACATATGAACATTAATCAATTATTTTGTTTAATCAGTCAACATTCTACGAGACCAATATTAAAGGGTTTACAGATTATTGACGCATCCACCAAAACACACACACACAGGTTGTGGTATGTGTTACAATTGTGTCTTATTTTCAGCTAACCGTTCTTTTACAGGTGAAATCAGTACAATTGTACCTCGTGAGTATAAGGTTAGTTTAAGCTGTACCTATGATATTAAACATAATAATACACTGAACATGATTATTACACTTTATATGATATCAGCTTTTTGGCTTAATATCCACTTGTAAAAGAAAAAATACAAAATTATTATTATTTTATAATTAACTTTGTTACAGCTGTTGTGAAGTTATTTAGAATAATAATGTAACCTAACCTACTTTTAAGTACTGAATACTTTTAATGTGTCATGTACTGTGTTCAATAAGGAAACGAAATACTTTTACAGAGTACTTAAAATTCTTGAAAATGGTATTGGATTAAGCTTGAGCAATGAATAATTAAACTAAGCACATGATTTCAAAGTCAATATCATAATTAACTACGTATTCTAAATAGAACATACCAAATTGATAATACTTACCAAAATCATGTAAAACAAGAATCATAAAGGGGCTTCATATTTTTTTATATCTTCAAGCATTTTCTCGAACAAATCCTGGTTTGCATTTCTTGTTCGCCACATGAACTCACTTAAATAGGAATCTAAGCAATCCCTTCTCGTACCACATTCAATCACGTTTTGGCGTTTACAGGACCGCCACATGCTTTCTATGCTTTGTGTATGCGCTCCAGTTTGAGGATCCACAAAGTTATAACTATGGTTTACAGTCAAATGAGTGTACTGTTGTGGCAAATTAACAATTTGACGGTATGAACGCCACTCATCTGACATTATAATGGACCCTGGTTCAATATTTGCCACTATGAGAGGTAGGAGAGTACCTGCTGATCGATCTTCGACAGGACACAAGAAACATTCCTTTGTTTCTCGACAGAATCCTCCGAAAACCCACTGTTGTGGATACACCCGGCCAACATTATTTATTCTCTTGGCAAAGAGACTCTCGTCAATTTTAACTGTTAAATTTGGTCCTCCAATTTTCTTTGGATTGCTCATGATGTCTTCAGCACAGATATGTCTTAAGTAAGCCGTCCAATGTGTGTGTGTTTTGTTGTCGATTTTCAGTTGATTTTTACTGTTTTCACACTACCACGGCCTTCACACCAGTCATAAATAAATTTTATTATTGTTCTCAGGGGTAATTTGGACCCCTCTAAAAATGTGTCCTTGCGAACTGGCTTATACTCACGGCAAGTCTTCTTATTGCAACACCAACGCTGTTGCTGCCCAAGCGCTAAAATCATATCATGTCCATTACCACACTGACGAGGATTGTGAACCAAACCTTTTTCTCGAAGAAAAGAAAGTGCATCCTCTTCTGTACCAATAACACTTGACAGTTCATCGTAGCTAATCATAATTAATTAATAATTAATGTGAAACTCCCAACACAACACTGATTTAAAATGTAACAAATTCGGTGAACAAGCATGATAACTTTTTCAGTTACCGCCATCGTAACAACACAATTTTACCACGTGCTGTACAAATGGCATTTGGTCTTTGACTATTCTAAGGAAAATTCAAGACCTTTAGGAATAAACGGGTAAATTTTAAAACAAATTTAAAGACTCTCTGTATTAAATTTAAAGTCTACTAAAATTAACGACACATGTTATTTCAAAAGGACAGTGAATAACTCTAAAGGATACTAAATCATTCTTACTACTGTTCAGGTGCAGTATGTACTCCAGAGGCAGATTTATGCATAGGCAAAGTAGGGAACTGGCGGCAAATTTTGTGAATACCAGAGAGATGTGGACACGGAGATTTGCGAAAACAAGCTATTTCCGGAGATTTGCGGACACTAGGCCTTTTGCTACCTGAGAGAGGGATGACAAAATTCCAAAAGTATTTCTATACCGGAGGTTTGCGGACAGGTCTTATCTGAGGTGCGCCCGCTTGTAAAATTTTATGACGGGTCATAGTCCGAGATGCGCCCATTTTACTTCGAGTCCCCCACGTAGCTGTGACCCCCCTGCGTTTTATTATTTCTAGCCTAACGTACCTACCAACAATCGTTTGTGACAAACTTTGTTTTATGGTTTTATATAATAAATTCGCTTCGATTTTATATATAAAGTTTCTGGTCAGTTGCTCAATTCGAGTGTTTGGGTTTCGAGTGGTCAGGTATAGAATAAGGGATTATTCTCTTATGCACACACGCACATCGACCATTTTCAGGTACACCGGGCGCAACTCGTCTCGGCCCTGTGGACACTACCCTTTCGGGTGTGATAGAATGTGGAACCATGTCAATGAACCCGCCCACCAGTTTACCAGTACGAATCCACTCCAAGTATTTGTTACTTTGAGTTTGACATTCGTAGAGTGAAGACGAGTATGAAAGTTGTTACAACTACTAAGGGTAAACCTTGTGCCCATTACAACGGTTATGCGTATCGTAAATTTCGGGAGTCGAAAGAAGGTGTTGTTACGTGGATGTGTTTACGGGAGAAGTCCAATCGCTGTAAAGGAAAGATGCGGTCGAAGAAAGAAGATGTTTCCGAACTTTTGTGTGGACCACCTGATGACGCGTCCTTAGAAGTGAGGAAGCGTGTGGAGAAGGTGAAGAAGAGGGCACGTGAATAAAATACTCAGTTATCTGCGATATACACAGATGAAATTGGAGATCTTCATAATAGAGGTTATGATTTTGTCACAGTAATGCCCCATGCAGAAATATTGAAGAGAGCCATTCGGGATCATTGGTGTAAAACCCAAAGAAACCAGCATGAACCAAAGAATTGCGAAGATATTGTTCTTTCAGAAGACATTCTAAAAATGAGCAATGGCAGCAGTTTCCTTCTTAAAGATGACGCATTAGAAGAGAGAATTATCGTTTTTAGTGGCAGCAAAGGAAAGGAATGTCTAGGAAACTCTTCGCATTTTTTAATGGACGGTACATTCAAGAGCTGTTGTAAGGAATTTACACAAATCTACACAATCCATGCAGATTTGTTTGGCGTCCAAGTGTGGTAAATGTAGACTTCGAGGCTTCTGCGATTGCGGCCCTTCGTCAAGTTTTCCCCACAGCTGAAATAAGTGGATGTTACTTCCACGTGAAAGTGTTTGTGGAGGAAGGTCCAAGATGTAGGCCTAACAGAGGACTATCGCCAGAATGAAGAAATAAGGCTTCACGTCAGTATGTGTGCAGCGTTGACGTTTTTAAATTTATTCCTATCAAACTGGAGTAAGCATATTTTCAAAACTTTATGGACGTGTGTCATGGAATTTACAGATTGCACCAAAAGAAACAATTAAAATATATCTTTTCAATTAAACAAAAATTGGTCTTGTAATATGATTCGGTAATACAGCAGGAACTAATCAGTTAATTGCTATTACAAAATGCCTTATTCCTTTTCCATGATGATCAGATTTTGCTATACGCCTGCATAAATATAAATTATTAAAATGCTTAACTCCCAACACAAAGTTGAACACATGATGAAAAGTTCATCATGTCACATATTCTAGTAACAAGGTAAGTTTTTGGAATACTGTTTTAGCTGAATTTATACACTAGGAGGACACTCAGCATTTAGTTTGTGTGTGTAACTCTGGTTAATCAAAGAGAATTATTTGTGTAAATTCAAATTTAGTAAAACGAATCTACTACTGTAAATGCCTGGAATGCTATGCATTAAAGAATTTTAATTAACTTTATATGGGGAAAACTGGTTTACATACATTATTTCTGAAAATAATAATCCTGAAATGTAATCAGTACTTATATCAAGTTAAGTGCAATAATTAAATATATTCTTCAACTTGCACGTTAAATAGATCCCTTCTCCTTCACTTACCAGGCACATAAGGGAAGCTCTACTAAATACAGGATTTCTTGGAACTGTGTAGAGTGGGATCAGTGGAGTAACTTGCGGAGGGGGGTTATCAGGGGATCAATTCCCCTCCAGAACTATTCGAAATTTCAGCAGAATTCCATAATTTCCTAAGTAGACCCATTTCTAAGCCAGTTTTGTTTGTACAAAGTAATACTTATAAATAATTATAGAAATAAAAGTAATTACAATATTGTAACGTTATGTTTTCCCCTTACATAAAATAGGCCCCAACTTAAACCATTTCATGACCATGATACATGAAGAACAAAATACTAAGTCATTAACTAAATTGTATACTATAAATATTGTCTGAGATACGGTAATAAAAAGAGATAAGAATAATGTAATGAAACTGATAAGAACATTATCAATAAGATTTTACTCCAGTAAACTGCATTAAAAATTGTTAAAAAAGATAAAACTAATGAAAGTTAAAAATAAAGCTAATGAGTTATTCTTAGATGACATCATTAATCTTATTGGTAATGGTGTAAAAGCCTTCCCACAGTGGTTGCAGGTTTGGGCTGATTTATTTCTTCCTTATCATGTTATAGAACTAGGCCTGGCAGCAGGTGTGAGCCCTGAAGAAATTGCAACCAGTCTTCATCTTTGTATTTGCCAAAATAAAGTTGTTCTGAGCCAGGTCATGTAAATTCAGGTTAGGCCAAGTTGCTCATTAGACTTTGTCTAAATTTTAAAGATATAAAGTGTTGATAAAGATTTTAGGACCGTACATTAAAAACATTGTTTGCACATATGAGTAGGAAGCAGATGTATTAATATAATGTTACCCAACAAGATACAGGAACAATTATGTATATTTAATTAAGTAGTTAGTGGACTTAAAACCTACAGTAGAAACTCCAGTTTTTATAAAACAAATAGGGTGAGAATTGAAGATTTGATGTTTGTAAATGTTATATCTATTTTCTTCACAAGTAACTAATGGCTGGTTATTTGTAATCACGTTTTCTCATAATGTATGTTGTTAATGACCTTTTTTTAAGGGTATGAAAAAACAACAGATATTGGTATTTGAAAAAGGGTGAATTTTATTGGTACATACTAAAGTATAGAGTCAAATTTGTTTCTATTCATTAACAAAGGTCGTACTGTAATAATTTTGTGTGTAATATACCGTATAAGCGTTCTTTAATATGTTTACGAGATTCTCCCAATTTTATTTGCATTAATTCAGACCGTAGTAACATTAAATTCCACTGTAACCCATTATTAATACTAATCATTTGCATGTTAACAGAAACTGCACATTGCTTTTTATTGCATTA
The DNA here is from genome assembly GCA_034769895.1 of Magicicada septendecula. Classification (NCBI taxonomy): domain Eukaryota; kingdom Metazoa; phylum Arthropoda; class Insecta; order Hemiptera; family Cicadidae; genus Magicicada; species Magicicada septendecula. The sequence goes on along the minus strand of JAWRYS010001982.1, from coordinate 34,244 downwards.
TGTTGAAAAAAGGATTTTAATGTACTTGTTTGGTTATACATTAGATTGTACTAGGTTCTAAATTGGAAGTACGTTTTAATTCCGGTACTTTGAATAAATACAGCCTTTGAATGTACACTAACTAAGGAAATGTCTGTTAAGTCTAACTAATTTTAAAAATCTAAAAGGTTAAGTTAAATAATTAAACGTAGCCACAACCTGCCAAACTCGTCTCTGTACCGTAATTATGTGCGATAAATGTAAACCAATTTCTGTACTTCCAATAAATACACCCTTTTAATGTACACGAACAAAGTAAATTTTATTTAAGTTACATTGTCGTACATAACCTCGATAAGCTGGCATTACTTACTTCGAATAAATACAACCGTTACTGTTATATACAGCCTTTTATCCATACAATAAATACAGCCTTTGAATGTACACTAACTAAGGAAACGTTTGTTAAGTCTAATTAATTTTAAAAATGTAAAAGGTTAAGTTATATTGTTAAACGTAGCCACAACCTCCCAAAATCGTCTCTGTACCGTAATTATGTGCGATAAATATAAACTAATTTCTGTACTTCCAATAAAAACACCCTTTTAATGTACACTGACAAAGTAAATTTTATTTAAGTTACATTGTCGTACATAACCTCCATAAGCTGGCATTACTTACTTCGAATAAATACAGCCGTTAATGTTATATACAGCCTTTTATCCATACAATAAATACAGCCATTGAATGTACACTAACTAAGGAAACTTTTGTTAAGTCTAATTAATTTTAAAAATGTAAAAGGTTAAGTTATATTGTTAAACTTAGCAACAACCTCCCAAAATCGTCTCTGTACCGTAATTATGTGCGATAAATATAAACTAATTTCTGTACTGCCAATAAATACACCCTTTTAATGTACACTGACAAAGTAAATTTTATTTAAGTTACATTGTCGTACATAACCTCCATAAGTTGGCATTAGTTACTTGTGAAGAAAACAGTTGAATGTACACATCGGAGACCGAAATATGTACACGCGCGGAGCCGGAAGTTACATTTTGCCGCTGAATATTCCCCAAGACCCCATTTTGCAACTGTGAGAAATGGAACTATACCTTCTGTTTGTGTACACCTTGTTAAATGCAGTGAGATGTAATAATTTTATACTGTAACGCAGAAGCGGGTCTTTCACTGTTTCCTGCGGCCAAAGGCAACTTCCGTCTCCACGTTTGTATTCTTTTCCGTGTTCGATGTGTACTAGAACTGTTTTCTTCACAAGTAACTAATGCCAGTTTATGGAGGTTATGTAGACAATGTAACTTAAATAAAATTTACTTTGTTAGTGTACAATAAAAGGGTGTATTTACTGGAAGTACAGAAATAATTTTCCATTTATCGCACATAATTACGGTACACAGACGATTTTTGGAGGTTGTGTCTACATTTAACAATGCAACTTAACCTTTTAGATTTTTAAAATTAATTAGATTTAACAAAAATTTCCTTTGTTAGTGTACATTAAATTATTGTATGCATACAAGGCTGCTGTACATAACATTAAAGGCTGTATTTATTCGAAGTACCGGAATTAAAACCTAGTTCAAATTTAGAACGTAGACCTATAACCTATTTGCATATTTTATTGGGGTTTATTGGCACATATTTTATTAAAAGGGTGTATTTATTGGAAGTACAGAAATTATTTTCCATTTATCGCACATAATTACGGTACACAGACGATTTTTGGAGGTTGTGTCTACATTTAACAATGCAACTTAACCAATTTAGAACGTATAACGTAGTAGGCTACGTTATTCGTACATACAGCATTTTATTGGAGTTTATTGGTACATATTTTGTTAAAAGGGTGTATTTATTGGAAGTACAGAAATTACTTTCCATTTATCGCACATAATTACGGTACAGAGACGATTTTGGGAGGGTGTGTCAACGTTTAATTATCTAACTTAACCTTTTAGATTTTTAAAATTAATTAGACTTAACAAACATTTCCTTACTTAGTGTACATTCAAAGGCTGTATTTATTGTATGGATAAAAGGCTGTATTTATTCGAAGTACCGGAATTAAAACCTACTTCCAATTTAGAACACAGTACAATCTAACGTAGGCCTATAACCAAACAAGTACATTAAAATCCTTTTTTCAACATAATGCAATAAAAAGCAATGTGCAGTTTCTGTTAACACCCAAATGATTAAGTATTAATAATGGGTTAGAGTGGAATACTGTTAGCCAATTCATTTGTAATAGCTAAAATTGCCAAATTATTAAGCCTTTCTTGGTAGGTAGTGCTTCTCTGCCAAGTTTTCAGTGAATTCGCTATACTGCTCAAAGATTTTTCAGGAGACGAAACTGTAACTGGAATAGTACAGAAAAGCCTATAGGCAAGACAGAAGTTCACAAATACAGTTTGAAGGTTTTTGGAGTAGGCTTAGTGAATTCTTTTCTGATTCAAACTCTGTTTTATAAATGTTCTTCAAGTGTAATATTTCTTCAAATAGATCCATTGCCAATTCCTTTTTAAACTTGCTAATGAGAACTTTTACTTTCAATTCTAATTCATCATTTTCCATGTCCGTAAAGTTCAATACTGGTGGAAACAAGTCAAGAATTGAACTAATTGCAGTGAATCGTGTTTTTATGTTGCCCATTACAAACTCTAATACTGGGTACATGACTGAGGTTTTAAATTTATTTTCTTGATCTTTGTTTACTGAAAAATCACTATTGGATTGATCTGTACTTTTTTTCCACCTTTTGGGAGATTCAGGAGGAACTTTTATTAGTTCTTTTACAATTAAGTTTGGTTCTTCAATTATGCTGTCTGGGTTATCACGCAACAATTTCAATTCTGTCAGCAAATCTTCCACTAGAGTTATTTCAACGAGTGTGATTCCTTTGCGTTGAATAACAAAATTTTTTTAGTCAATATATGAAAGCACTTTGAACCAAAATGATGCCAACATTAAGCTCTTTGTGGAATTGAAATATTTCTTAAACCCTAATATGATGTTGTAGGCAGAGGGAGTTAGACTAGAAGACATCTCTTCTAAAGTATATCCAACAATTTAAGTACTCCTGGGTAGTGCTTAACTATCGGTTTGACAGCTTGGATCCTCTCACTTCATCTTGTTTCAGGGAAGCTCTGCAGTGGTAAAGGAATGTGCTTTTTCAAAACTTCCCAACATTTTTCTCTAGGGCTGCTAGAGAAAAATGAGTAAAGACTTGCAACATGCCCGAAAAATGTCATCACATCTGCATTGAGTTTTGCAGCATTAACACCCACATGTTTCAAGGAATGCGCCCCACATGGTAAAAATATTATGGATTCGTTCTTTTCAAGAATTCTACTTCCAATTTAGAACCCAGTACAATCTAATGTGTGGAGAACCATACATGACTTCCATGTTTTAAGATTTATATTTAAAATCGTTTTAGAAATGAAATATTTCTACAGAAACTACTTCTATCTTCAGCCTCAACCACAGAATTGTGGTCACTAACATCTACCACCTCACATTAGCGCACTTGATTTTCACTGATGATGGCAGTCGATGGCACTTCTGAAACGTCTGGTTTTGCAGAATACATTGGACCACGGCCAAACAGCCTGGAAAGGAATTTTATCAACAAACTACTTCATCGTTGCCGATAATGTAGTACACATATAAAAAATTATCCCCTCCCCTTCACCTATCATTTTAAATTATAGAAAATTATCCCCTCCCCCTTCAACTTCCCCCTACCCCTTTTCATTTATCGATATTTCATCTACCTTTCTAGAGTGGATTATTATGACCTTTTCAGGATACTTTATTTATCAAAATTAAGTACTTTACTCTTGTTAAAACATAAAATGTTGCAGGTAAACTACCCCTTCTCCTTAACCGATCTTCACCAAAATCAACAGACCTTGAGTCCTCTACAATATGCAAAAAATTATTTGAATTTGCAGCAATTATCATTCGCCATAGACAAAATTCTATACACAGACATCTTTCAAAAAATTACTTCTTTATGTATTGAGGGTAGTACAATCAGAATCAGCCCTTATCTCGAACACGATTTTTTTCGCCATCCATTTCCTTATGGAACATGGAAGTAAAAACAATATCCTTCTTTTTATAATATGTATTGCACATGTTTTCTAACTCGGGACACTAATTATTAGATAAAATATTTACCTTCATTTAAGCCAGCTTCCACTCACTGTGTTCTTTCTCAGAGGCCATAACATGTTTTTTTTTTTTAACGTTGCTGAACATAAATTGATGTTGAATTAAAAATAAAGTAAAGGATTAGCACCTGAATTTTGCAACGTGCAAGTTGAAGAATCTATTTAATTATTGCACTTAACTTGATATAAGTACTGATTACATTTCAGGATTATTATTTTCAGAAATAATGTTATGTAAACCAGATTTCCCCATATAAAGTTAATTAAAATTCTTTAACGCATAGCATTCCAGGCCTTTATGGTAGTAGATTTGTATTACTAAATTTGAATTTACACAAATAATTCTCTTTGATTAACCAGAGTTACACACACAAACTAAATGCTGAGTGTCCTCCTAGTGTATAAATTCAGCTAAAACAGTATTCCAAAAACTTACCTTGTTACTAGAATATGTGACATGATGAACTTTTCATGTTAAATAGTTTAAATACTTTGTGTTGAGAGTTAAGCAATTTAATAATTTTTATTTATGCAGGCGTAGAGCAAAATCTGATCGTCATGAAAAAGGAATAAGGCATTTTGTAATAGCAATTAACTGATTAGTTCCTGCTGTATTACTGACTGATATTACAAGACCAATTTTTGTTTAATTGAAAAGATATATTTTAACTGTTTCTTTTGGTGCAATCTGTAAATTCCTTGACACATATCCATAAAGGTTTGAAAATATGCTTATTGCAGTTTGATAGGAACAAATTCTCAAAAAACTAATACAAATTTGTTATGACTGATCACACCAGCTATCCTTTCTATTTGAAATGAGCCTTTTATCCAAATTTATTACATAGTATTGTGCCAAGATATATCACTACATTTGTATACTGTAATACAGTAGTGGTAGAATATTATCATTCCACTAATATTACCCTAACATAATAAATGAAAATACATTATATACACATTTTTTGACATAATCATCCTTTCACTTATCACTTTTTGCTTATCAATTTATTTGATGAATATATATTTAACGATTTATGTAAAATACAACAGGTGTTTAACGGACACGTACTATGTGTAGACCTCTTATTTCCCTCCTCGGCAGGTTGAAGCTCAACTGGCACTAGAGTTGGGTATGAAATTATACTATGCTCATAGTCTGTCTGTTAGCAGCTAGTGGCATCTATTGACATTCACTCATGTCAAATTACAGAGTCGGTAAAGGATGTTCGAAATTTGAATGTAAACAAATTAATAGTTAAATAATTAATATAATGGAAGTATCACATATATAATGTATGTAAATGTAATTGTGAAAAAACGATGTAGGGCCTACTTCATATACAGATCAGAAGTAAATGATGAACTATTCTCTTTATGTAATAAGCCTTGTTACTAAACAATATATATTTTTAAAAGCTTCTTATCATATTGAGATGAAATGGAGCGGCATTTGAAACATCTCTTAGGTATAAAAACAACATAACGACCTTTACAAAATTTGCCGCCCGTAGGCAGTAGCCTACTTTGCCTATGCATAAATCTGCCTCTGGTGTACATGCTAAATGCATCTGAACAGTAGTAAGAATGACTTAGTATCCTGTTGAGTTATTCACATTTCTGACGGATGATACGCAAATACTGGAAGGTAGGATGTGAGAGCCAGCAATAACCTTAAATAAAACTCTCATATATTTCAGTTATTACAGACAAGTGCTTGATTTGATAATTTTTTTAAAATAAAATTGTATATTTTAATGTAGCTTTACAGTAGCTTGACAGAAAGTGTAAAAATGTAAAATAAAAACGGCATGACTTAGGTGTAAATAAAAAGTGAACACTTTACAGTAGCACAAAAAATTACAAAAAACTGAGACAATGAAATGCTACAGTTCAGTTAAAAATTTTGCAATCTCCCTCACACAAAATTTTAAAGAATAAAGACATCAACACAACAAAATATTTTTTTTTGGAGCAAAAGGAAACACAATGGAAAGGCATCTCAGGTAGTATCACTTTGAAATTATGGTTTCAAAATGTTTAGGGAAAAGAATAAAAAAATGCTAGCATTAACAATCCAACAATGTATCTAAAAGATCAGGATCTTGCTAAGTACATTATAGGGAAAATTGGTTTTGTAGCTGCTAGTGGATGTTTGTTTCTATAAAAAATAATTGCAGTATCCAATAAATTATGGTACATATTTAATCATTTATTGAATAATTTGTCATTTATATAATTTTGTTTTTTTTTTAATTTCTATAGATACTTTTGGTGTGTTTGTTGTAATTTTGTGTTTTACATAATCTTTTGTGATTAAATCATTTGGTATAAAATGTTCCAGATTATAAAATACACCTCACAGTTTTAACATACAATATGTATAGTAACACCTCTATACATAGTAACAGGTATATCAATATGCCTGTAATCACAGGTATAGGAAAGTAATGGTAAATCTTGCATAATCTTGTTATCAGTTATTGTTATTATTCGGCTAGTGCTATTAAATTCATATTGGCCCAAAGTGATCACAAAAGGAATTTATTGTATTTGTTTACAGTCAACAGTGTAGATTCCGGTGATGATTTGAGATTTATATAAATTAATTTTCACTCACATGAATGAAGTTGCAACCGTAAAGAAATACAGAATATATTTTCTATGACAGCAGACAAGACAGAACACTTGTATTTTGCCTGTTATGTGTGTACTTACATTCAGACATAATTTATTTGGATTGACTCTGCAAGCTTGAAATCAGATAACAATAATGTTTTATATTTTACATTAGTGTATATGTAAAATTATAATCCTCAACGTATAATATTGAATTAATTGGGATGTTTCGTTAAATTGTTACGACGGTCTCACCGATCGTCACATAGTACAGTGGAAACCAAAATAAAACACACTTATGAATTTGCTAATTTATTGGTGTTGTTACATTTTCATTTGCTTGTTCAGTTTCATACATTTTTAATTAGTGTTGTGTTGTAAGTAGCTACGATGGTTGAGTGTTATTGGTACAAAAGAGGATGCTGCAGTTTCTTTTCTTCAAGAAAAAGGTTTGGTTCACAATCCTCATCAATGTGAACAAGGACACGACATGGTATTAGCCCTTGGCCAGCAACAGCATTGGTGTTGCAATAAGACGACTTGCCATGAGTATAAGGTAGTTCACAAGGGCACATTTTTACAGGGGTCCAAATTACCGCTGGGAAAAATAATAAAATTTATTTATTTCTGGTGTGAAGGCGTAGTAGTGTGAAAAACAGTAAAAATCAACTGGAAATCAGTGTCAACACACACACAGAGTGGACGGCTTACTTAAGATATATCTGTGCCGTAACATCATGAGAAACCCACGGAAAATTGGAGGACTGAATTTAACAGTTGAAATTGACGAGAGTGTGTTTGCCAAGAGAAAAAATAATGTTGGCCGGGTGTATCCACAACAATGGGTATTCGATGGATACGCCGAGAAATGAAGGAAAGCTTTTTGTGTAGTGTGGAAGGTAGATCAGCAGCTACCCTCCTACCTCTCATAGTGGCAAATACTGAACCAGGGTCTACTATAATGTCAGATGAGTGGCGTTCGTACCGTCAAATTGTTAATTTGCCACAACAGTACAGTCATTTGACTGTAAACCATAGTTATAACTTTGTGGATCCTGAAACGGGAGCGCATACACAAGGCATAGAAAGCATGTGGCGGTCCTGTAAACGCTGAAACATGATTGAATGTGGTACGAGAAGGGAACGCTTAGATTCCTATTTAAGTGAGTACATGTGGAGGTCCACAGAGGTCCAGAATATCTTTCCAGGTGATGTATCGAGAAGCGTATAGAGTCACCTCCTTACCACTCACGACTACCTGTGGCTAGCTGGTGTTTCTGTAAAAACAATATTCAACGTCTTACATTTTCTAGATAAAGAAGGAACATGCATTATGGTTAATAAGTTAGTATTATTAAATACACAGTTTTAATAGGTTAGTATTACATATATACCACTTTTTAGATAAAGAAGGAGTATGCACTACGGTTAATAGCTTATGCTACAAGATACATGTGTTTATTTTAAAAATTAGTACAGTAACATACAAGACAGGTTACAAGAACAATTGCTGGAAGAAACGGAGAATAACAGTTACAGTGAGGTCAAAAGACTTAGAATTGAGCACTACAGAGTCAATTGGGTTTGTAAAGAAACGTCTAACCCAATGTACTATCATTACACACAATAATGTACTATCATTACCTAACCAACCACAACACTCATGTAGAGTAGACGTATTATTTAAGAAGTATCTGTGCCTCAACCCAGTACTAAATCCAGTATACTGTAACAGGATCTACTGTTCCACACTGTAAATAAAGAAGACACGCAATAATATATATCTATGTGTAGGCTGAGGAGATTGGAATGGCTGTTTACTTACCACTTTACCTGGTATTTTGGTCACTTAACCAAATATCGGTATGGAGAACCATACGTGACTTCCATGTTCTAAGATTTATATTTAAAATGCAAAATGAAATGTTTCCATAGAAACTACTTCTTTCCACTTATTGCTTCAGCCTTAACCACAGTACTGTAGTCACTAACGTATACCACCACACGTTATCGCACTCGATTTTCACTGATGATGGCAGTCGACGGCACTGCGGAAACGTCCGGTTTTGCTGAAAACATTGGACTAAGGCCAAACAGCCCGGGAAGGAATTTTAACAACAAACTACTACTATGTTGCCGATAACGTAGTACACATATAAAAATTATCCCCTCCCCCTTCAACTATAATTTTCATTTATAGAAAATTACCCCCACCCCGTTCAACTAGCCTCTTCATTTATAGATATTTCATCTACGTTTCTACAGTGGATTATTAAGATCTTCTTATCAGGATACTTTATATCTAAATTAAGTACTTTACTCTTATTATTATATATATAAACTTTCACATATGAACTTACTTTAGTTATCATTTTCCCATACGTTTCAAGGTGATGTGCCTCTTCTTCAGTGGGAGTAAATACTGAATGTCATTGTTACAGAATGTTACAAACTAGCTGCCTTCAGAACCATGATACATAGACTTAACAACATCCCCTTAGATGAAAAAGACTACAAAGACGAACTAAACACGATAAAATATCTAGCAGAATCTAATGGATATGACAGAACAATAGTCAGTAAACTCCTACACAAAACACAAAACAAACAACAGACAAAGACAGAAAACAACAAATTCATAACACTAACATACATCAACAAACAAATTGAAAAAATAGCCCACAAATTTAAAAAAGCAGGATACAGAATCGCTTACAAAACTACTAACAAAACAGAACACACACTATCAAAAAACACACACAAAGCACAAAACAAATTCGATCTACCCGGTGTTTACAAGCTAAATTGCTCAAATTGCAATAAATTCTACATAGGCCAGACAGGACGTTGCTTCAAACAGAGATACATTGAACACACAAAGGCACTCCACTCCACTACAGAATCCACCTTTGCAAACCACCTCATTGAAGCAAACGACACATATAAAAACATCGACAATAACATGAACATACTACACGTACACACAAAAGGCCGAAAACTAGACACTCTAGAACAATTGGAATATACAAACACACAAAAACAAATAAAAACGACATCCTAAACGAACAGACACAATTCAAATCACACGCATTATTCGAACATATCTCACCCCACACACACAGCATCAATCTTTCGAAATTCGATTCCGTCACCCACAACAAGACGGGCAGCGCTACCAGCGGCAGCCTCTGAAGAAGCCTTTTAAAGGAGAAAACCGGTTCAGGCTGTAAGGTAAAACTTTACGCTTTTACTTATAAAAAAAATAGTGTTCCGAGTCGTTAATGTAATAGTGATATTTAGTTAAGTAACGGACATGTCATGGACAACGAAATCCAAGAAATAACATAAGAATATAGAATAAAGTAATTTGTAAATATCGTTATACTTCTGACATGTAAAGTAGTATACATCAATAGTCTACTCTCATACAGTATACGAATTTGTTGGAAAATATCAGGCACACTACTTGGCAAGTGTTCAACACTGATTTAAATGTTTTGTTTAATGCAAACACTGAAACACACTATACACAAGAAATAGAACTCATCATGAACATAACGTGATTATATTACTTCTTATGGTATAAGAATATGATATTGGTTTTTTGTTTAATATCCACTTGTAAAGGAAAAAATACAGCAGATGATTATTTTATAAATAACTTTGTTACAGCTGCTGTGAAGTTGTTTAGATTAAATAATGTAACCTAACCAACTTTTAAGTATTGAATATTAAAGTATAAGTATATTTAATCCTGAGAGAAAATGAACAATTAACACCAGTTTTTGAAAGAACCATGAAAGGAGAGAAGATGAGCTTGTGTACGAAATGCAAAGTGGAGTATCTTATGTAGAGATGAAAGCTCAAAAGTTCAAGGCAAATACATATGAATGGAGATGATTGGTAATATCTGGGACCTGTCACACAACAGAACACCATACAATGATGATACTGTGTATGTATGATGTAATGTGCCCGCTTTTAATATTTTCAAAGGATTTTAATACTTTGTTTCGACTGATTTCACTGTGTAAATTAAAAACCTGAATATAGTGCTAGAAGTTTCAGTTCCTCAGCCTGCGTAATGATGATGTAGGCCTAAATGTTTCTACCCTTTTCTTGTGCCTGCAAAGAAAAATAAATTAGGCCTACATCACCGGACACACAAAGTACTGACATATGAACATTAATCAATTATTTTGTTTAATCAGTCAACATTCTAGGAGACCAATATTAAAGGGTTTACAGATTATTGACCCGTCCACCAAAACACACACACACAGGTTCTGATATGTGTTACAATTGTGTCTTATTTTCAGCCAACCGTTCTTTTACAAGTGAAATCAGTACAATTATACCTCGTGAGTATAAGGTTAGTTTCATCTGTAACCTATGATATTAAAAATAATAATACACTGCACATGATTATTACACTTTATATGATATCAGCTTTTTGGCTTAATATCCACTTGTAAAAGAAAATATACAAAATGATTATTATTTTATAATTAACTTTGTTACAGCTGCTGTAAAGTTGTTTAGATTAAATAATGTAACCTAACCTACTTTTAAGTACTGAATACTTTTAATGTGTCATGTACTGTGTTCAATAAGGAAACAAAATACTTTTACAGAATACTTAAAATCCTTGAAAATGGTATTGGATTAAGCTTGAGCAATGAATAATTAAACTAAGCAAGTGATTTCAAAGTCAATATCATTATGAAAACGTATTCTAAATAGAACATACTTACCAAAATTTATAATACTTACCAAAATCATATTTGTTTTTAGTAAGAAGGGGGCTCATATTTGTTGATGGTTTCCAGCATTTTCTGGAACAAATCCTCATTTCTATTTCTGGTTCGCCACATGAACTCACTTAAATAGGAATCTAAGCGTTCCCTTCTCGTACCACATTCAATCATGTTTCGCCGTTTACAGGACCGCCACATGCTTTCTACGCCTTGAGTATGAGCTCCAGTTTCAGGATCCACAAAGTTATAACTATGGTTTACAGTCAAATGACTGTACTGTTGTGGCAAATTAACAATTTGACGGTACGAACGCCACTCATCTGACATTATAGTAGACCCTGGTTCAATATTTGCAACTATGAGAGGTAGGAGGGTAGCGGCTGATCTATCTTCCACACTACACAGAAAGCATTCCTTTGTTTCTCGGCAGTATCCACCGAACACCCACTGTTGTGGATACACTCGGCCAACATTATTTTTCCTCTTGGCAAACACACTTTCGTCAATTTCAACTGTTAAATTCGGCCCTCCAATTTTCTTTGGGTTTCTCATGACGTCTACGGTACAGATATATCTTAAGTAAGCCGTCCAGTCTGTGTGTGTGTTGACGCCGATTTCCAGTTGTTTTTTACTGTTTTTCACACTACTTTGGCCTTCACACCACAAATAAATAAATTTTATTATTGTTCTCAGCGGTAATTTGGACCCCTCTAAAAATGTGCCCTTGCGAACTACTTTATACTCACGGCAAGTCCTCTTATTACAGCACCAACGCTGTTGCTGCCCAAGAGCTAATACCATGTCGTGTCCTTGTTCACATCGACGAGGATTGTGAATCAAACCTTTTTCTTGAAGAAAAGAAATTGCATCCTCTTCTGTACCAATAACACTCAACAGTTCATCGTAGCTAATCATTTTTTAATTAAATGAATGTCAAACTCACAACACAACACTGATTAAAAATGTAATGAAACAAGCGAACAAGCGTCATACCTACTCGCGCGTCAGCCATCGTAACAACACAATTTTACCGCGTGCTGTAAAGTGTAATGTAAAATAAAAGACCACGTGGTGTCTTTGGCTATTCTAAGCAAAATTAAAGAGCTTTAGGAAAAAACTTTAAAACAAATTTAAAGACTCCCTGTATTAAGTCTTTTAAAGTCTACTAAAATAAACGTTTCTTTTTCATACATGTTATTTCAATTTATTTTCATAGCAATTACAATAAAAAGTGCTAACTGAAGATAGCGACACACCATACATTTGCGGTTAGGTGGGGTAATTGTAAACGGAAAATGGATTGAAACATTTTGATTGATTAAAAATTGTGTATACATTTTAAAATTGAAATAACTGCAAATATTTCAACCTTTTGTTATTATGTTGCGTACAAAAAATTGTTTAAATATAAATAATAAATACAGCTCTAAAATTCAATTTACGGGTACCCCAATTTACAATTACCCTTGACATCTTAGAAGTAATTGTAAACAAGTGTTTTCTTTATCCTTTGAAACTAAAAAACTGACACTCCTCTTGAAATTGAAAAAAGATTTTAGGGTACCCAGATTTTAATGTACTTGTTTGGTTATACGTTAGATTGTACTAGGTTATAAATTGGAAGTAAATTCCGGTACTTCGAATAAATACAACCTTTATAATTCTACACACGGATATTTTTATTATTTGCATCAAATAGTATTATTGTTTAATACACGTTCAATGAGGCCAGTCCAGTTTTTTAAGGCTAGGAGAAACCTTGAAATGTTTGGAGCATCAGTAGGTCATCATGATGGATCTAATAATCAAACTTCAGTTTCTGTGAAAAGCTGGCAGATTTGAGTAGCCACTTGATAAAGGATGGTATTGTAAAAGCAACAATTCTTTCAGAATTATTTTATAACCCTGTCAGTCTGCAAATAACTATCACTCCTTTAGATCATCAGCAGATTTAAACTTTTCTTATTTGTGCTAGGAATGTATCATGTAAAACTGCTGGAAGCATGGTATACAAAGTTTCTATTATCCTTTTCAAGGTTGATGACCAAAACAAAAAGTACTACTTATAATTCATCATTGTAGCAGTTACACAGCAGTATACTAAACATCTCTTGGTTAATACTTGTACTCTGGTCAGGTAGGACACAATGAATCATTCAAAACAAGTACAATTCAGTGTCAATGTCTAGTGTTTATGTGTCACTGCTACCCATAGTGAATCATTTGTATTGTACATAACAAATAGTATTCTGACTGTACACGTTTTTCATCTGACAAGAATTTTATACTTAGGCAAACTCATTTAATGGTGTAACCTTCTGTAATATGTGCCAAACAAGTATTCATAAAATTAATATTTGTGTCAAATTGTGTTTTATTTATTTCAAACAAAATCTGTTTTGTGGACATAACTTTATGTCCAATACAATTATTATGTTATTTCTTTTTAGTATCCCTTATAGATTTGCGTGATCAAAACTTTTAATACTAAAACTTTTTTTCAGCTGATAACCATGCTTTGTTGAGAGATTATTAAAGAAAAGTTTTGCTCATTCAGTGATGTGGCATCTTCAGTGATAAAGTTGAGTCTCATCGTGGTAAAACTACTGAAGACTTCATAGAATTGGAAAATTAATGAGAATAATATTCTTACAACCAGTGACAAGAATTATGAACTTAAAACAGTGGAATGAATTACTGAATACCAGATACACTCAATTGCTAAAACAAACACACTTATATTACAACAGTTCTCTTTATATAATTATCCAGGACACACTGTATAGCCTACAAACAGTAATAAAAAAATCACAGTAGTTTACAACACAAGTAAACAATTGATCATTTGTCACTTTTATTAAAAACTGCTGTCTAATATCATCCTATATGAATGCACAACCTACTACACCAACTTTCTAAAACTCAGCTGGTGGCAACATCCTAATTATCAGGCTAATGTGATAAAGTTCCAGATGAATGCCAAGAGTGTGGCTCTAGAATGTTCTGCAGTGCTGCTGATTAACAGTATGTGATCAGCATCACATAGAGTACTACACATTTAAGCTATCTAATTGACTTGGTATTAGAATATTAGTAAAATGTGCTTGTTAACCAAATAGTGTGTTGTTACTCCTGAAAATCCCATTTCACTAAGAGCATTTTAGAAGTCTGGGTTATCTTTTATGTTTCACTCCACAAACATGCCTTTAGTTCAGCATTTCTTAACCTATTGAGCATGAGCCACTGCAGGGTCCCGAGAGGGCATTTGGTGGGTTGCAAAGTCAGGTTCGGAAATTTATTTACTGTGTCTTAAAAAGCTACTACATGTAAATAACTAAGATATATCATTTTAACAATTTAAATTCAACCTGTTTTGTACATAGTCTAAACTGTACATTTTTGTTATTCGTGCTCTACCATTGTTTTTTACCAGCTCTGATGTTTAACTCTCTATAACCAGATTGAAAGTTGCTTCCCAGAGGGATACAGTGAATTCAATTGGATTCAAGACCCATTCTTGTATTTTGAAAGTTCTAACATGTTCTCAGTAAAACTAAATGAGCAATGGTGTGATATCATCTGTGATGCTGGGATTAAAACTAAATTTTTAGTAAATTATTTTGTATAGTTAGTGATAACATGAGACATGTCATGGACAACAAAATCCATAAACTTTTAGATTCTGACTTAACAAAGTTCTGGATATCTTTAAGAGATGAATATCCTGAACTTTCGGAGTTGCTCATCCCATTCACCACCTCATTCTTGAGTGAAATGGGATTTTCATCTCAAGTGAAAAGCAAGCACACAAATAGACTTGACGCACACTCAGATTTATGACTTAATTTAACCACTCTTGAATCCAACATACCCCAGCTTTTGCAGAAAAAGCAGCTCCAACTGTCACATTAGTAACTAATGATTAGTTAGGCAAGTAAAAACTCTTTTGTTTTTAACTTCAGCATGTGTTTATTAGAGCAAATTAGTCTTTTGAATTACATATTTGCTTTTTGCTTTTCTATAATTAAGTGTATATATAATTTGTTTAAGCATAAAAGAAGGCTTAAAGTTCTCAGTGTTACCAAAAATATGATTATAAAGTGGGTGCACAAGTAGTTCTGCCATGCACACACCCCTACAAGTCTAATTAATTTTAAAAATCTAAAAGGTTAAGTTAGATAATTAAACGTAGACACAACCTCCCAAAATCGTCTCTGTACCGTAATTATGTGCGATAAATGGAATGTAATTTCTGTACTTCCAATAAATACACCCTTTTAATAAAATATGTACCAATAAACTCCAATAAAATGCTGTATGTACGAATAACGTAGCCTACTAGGTTATACGTTCTAAATTGGTTAAGTTGCATTGTTAAACGTAGACACAACCTCCAAAAATCGTCTGTGTACCGTAATTATGTGCGATAAATGGAAAATAATTTCTGTACTTCCAATAAATACACCCTTTTAATAAAATATGTGCCAATAAACCCCAATAAAATATGCAAATAGGTTATAGGTCTACGTTCTAAATTGGAACTAGGTTTTAATTCCGGTACTTCGAATAAATACAGCCTTTAATGTTATGTACAGCAGCCTTGTATGCATACAATAATTTAATGTACACTAACAAAGGAAATTTTTGTTAAATCTAATTAATTTTAAAAATCTAAAAGGTTAAGTTGCATTGTTAAACGTAGACACAACCTCCAAAAATCGTCTGTGTACCGTAATTATGTGCGATAAATGGAAAATTATTTCTGTACTTCCAGTAAATACACCCTTTTATTGTACACTAACAAAGTAAATTTTATTTAAGTTACATTGTCTACATAACCTCCATAAACTGGCATTAGTTACTTGTGAAGAAAACAGTTCTAGTACACATCGAACACGGAAAGAAAATACAAACGTGGAGACGGAAGTTATCTTTGGCCGCAGGAAACAGTGAAAGACCCGCAGAAGCAATTAGACGACTGTTTAGCTAGATCTGACTTTAGATACTGTTCGGTTATTTATTCATATAATTGCGTGTCAGATTATGTTGAAAGACTTTTATTTTCTATGTTGGAAGATATTATGTTGTTTGTATGTTAGTTTCGTATTATGTGATTTCTATGGCACTGAATTGGAATAGTGTGTTAATATGGTGAATAGCATAGTTTGTATTTACATAGTCATCAATTAATTAGTTTTACCATGCTTTAGAAAAGTTTATTACCTTGCAGCGGTGTATTGAATAGTTTATGTTAGTGAAACTAAATTATAGCAGCCGTAGTATACTTTATAAGGTATACTTATAAACTAAAGTATAAGTAGTCTAAGGTAGAGGTGGGCTAAACTGTTATTTTAAAATACTAGGTATGAAAATACCGTTCCAAAAAAATAACAGGTACAAATACCTGTTATATACTATATATACATAACCTATATTATCCTTTGTAAGTAACTCGTTTTGAGTTTCCTGCAGGTCTCCTATGTAATATCTTCAAATAAATACACTGCAAGTAGGTTTATTTTCACCTAGATAAACCTATTTATATATTAATAAACCTACTTGCTGTGTATTTATTTGAAGATATTATATAACCTATACTATATAATTTGTTATAAGAAATAAATTGAAACTAAAAGTATTAACAGCGTTACTTTACACTGTGACTTTATTAAACTATTACTGTTTAAATGAAAATAAGAAACAAGAGAATTTATAGGCCTATCTCCCTTTGGGAATACCAATTTAAGTTTTCACTAGTAGTAAACAAACTAACACTGTTTAGACAAATCAGTTGCGAAACTCGGGGCAATTAAATAATTTAGAGTAGGCCTACACGTAATACCACAAAAAATAATGTGAAAAAACATCAGAAACGTATAATAAAAACATAACAGTAAGCCACAAGAGTGAATGAGAATAAACAAAATTTTACAAATAAAAATAAAAAACAAATTGTAATAAAATAAATATAAATACATAAATAAAAACTTATAAATAATAAGCAACAACAAAAGTAAATTAAATGCATTACAGATATTTAAGGAACAGGACTAGATAAAGTGCATAAATGTCCATTACAACAATCTCATCATTTACGTGAGATGTGTAGTGAAGTTAAAATCACATTAATAGAAAGTATAATATAGCTTATCAACATCAGCCACTCTATAGGTTATAACTCAATATAATTAAATACGATTTCACTAACTACTCGGAACATAAAGTTTTTTTGAGTAAAAACAAAGTTTTACCAACCGATTTTAGTTACAAGTTGGTGACTAGTATAATATATAATTTATTAGCATATAATCTGTATTCTATATCTGCATATCACACGAGAATAAATGTAACAGCAGGATGAATTATTTCCTTTATTAAAAACAGCTTCGTCTCTTTGCGCAGAATGAAGTATACAGGACGAAAAAGTGGGTCGTACTATATACTTATATTTCCTACTCGAAATATGCTTGATGCTACCTGTTCCTAAAATACTAGGTGTTCCTAAAATATTAGGTGTTACTAAAATACTACTGTTACTCTGGAACGCGTTGTTCCTTGTGTATCGGTGATACCACTAGTATTTGAAATACCTAGTATTTTTAATAACGCGTTACTGGCTGTTCCTTGCGTTCCAGCGATATTTTTGTACGCCTAGTATTTGGCCTTGGTTTACGTGACTTGTGTACTTTTTGTGTGTGTGTGTGTCTGTGTAGGTGCGTAGGGGGTGTGCCTCGACTCGGAACAGCGTCGCCGCGAATAACAGGTATTTCAACTTTTCAGTCACTGTTACATCCGTTCCACAAAAATATCGTTCCAAAATACCTATTACAGGTATATCGGCCCACCTCTAGATAGTAACTTGACGCATCAGAAAGGATGGCGAAGTGACGAATGCAATTACGTTTATTCATGGCGATGGCGAAGTTTATTCGTCAGAATAAATTACGTGTCAGATTATGTTGAAAGACTTTTATTTTCTATGTTGGAAGATATTATGTTGTTTGTATGTTAGTTTCGTATTATGTGATTTGTATGGCACTGAATTGGAATAATGTGTTAATATGGTGAATAGTTTGTATTTACATAGTCGTCAATTAATTAGTTTTACCATGCTTTAGAAAAGTTTATTACCTGCAGCGGTGTATTGAATAGTTTATGTTAGTGAAACTAAATTATAGCAGCCGTAGTATACTTACGAAGGCCTAAGGTAATTTACTTATTTAAAAACAACGTTAAGGTGGAAACAGCGAGTAGAAGAGACATAGAATCTCTTCTATTCGCTATGGTGGAAGTAACGATAATAGTCATTGATGGATATGATGTATAATTACGGATAATTTCATGTGTAATATAATGCAGACTCATTATCAAAAATTAATTTTAATTTGGATGTGGTTCTTCGTTGTGTTGACATTATCTACAAGCTAGAAGAATTACTCGATTGTACGTTAAAATATCTTCCGTTACAGTAAAAAGTTACCAAGGTTTCCTGTTTACTTTTTATTTTCGTTTTAATGTCTGAATTAATAGTTCCAACTTTCACATCAGTATATATAAATGTAAGACTTTTCAGGCCTGCGTATGCTGTAAACACAACACAATGTCTAGACTAAGCTTGGAGATTGGTAGCTCTAAAGGTACCACTAATTTAAACTTGAGTCTGCAGACTGACAGCGTGAAGCCACTCGGGCAACTTCGGCTACCTTCGTTCTCATCTATGCCCGCCTATATTCTGTTGTCAGATGTGAGTTAGGTAAACGTTTGGTTAAAGTTTGTGTATTTGGTTTAGCACAATAATGTTATTAAGTTGACGGCTTCAAATACGTAAACTCGAGAGTAAATTTTTCGTGTATTCGTGTCTAACCTACCTATACATGTCCTGTCAGCATTTTGATGTTTCATTTTAAAGTTTTGTCATTTTATTTTTAGTGTAACAGTTTTTATTAGGTACACGCGATGTAAGTGTTCGATGTGAAGTTCGTGTAACATTTCAAAGGAGTCTTTTCAATTTAAGGGGGGGGGTGGGAACCGTATATGTTAAAATGCCATTTTCTCAGCATCTATTTTGTGCTACAGACTTGAAATTTGTACAGGTTAATCATCACACTTTCAGATTGTTATGGCACTAGAATAATAAATTTATAAAATTTATAATTTTTTATATTTTTTAAATAAAAACCTTTTTTATTTCGGTCAGTTTTTAAACATTTTTATAATTCTAGTAGACAAATGTTATTAGTAGAATAACTGTACAAATTTTAACTTCCTATGTTATAAAGGTAATTATATAATTCTCGAAGATAAATAAACACAATTGAGAATAAATTCATATCATACCATTTCTTACATAGGCCTACCATTTATTTCCCTGAATTGTATATTTTGTTTCAGTGTTTATCACTCCAGAAACAAAAATAATTGATTAAATTGACACCAGATAAATACGAAACCAACCTGCGAAGTTAGTGCACAGGTAAAGAGGAGGTTTACCGCAACTGATTACAGCAATATACAATTATATATTATATATATAATTATATTATTATGTATATCAAAACCAACATTGTGAGTACAAAAAGCTAACTTAAAAACCTGCAAAACAGTAAAAATAAGTTTTCTTAATAAAGGTATATTTCATATACTAATGCGATGATGTAGTCAAAAGGTTCATATTTATCTGGGGAGCCAGTGAAATTGTGTTTGTTAGACAATAGCGGCGGACGAACAGTAACGAAGTTGGCCGAGTGGTTTCACGCTGTCAGTCTGCAGACTCAAGTTAGTGTTCAACTCGTAATATTTTCACTCTTAAACTTGTTTGATTGACATTGTCAATATCAGCAGTTTATAAGGCATCAGTCTCGCTGCATGTGGATTTAACCAGTATAAGAGTGCGGTTATAAATGTAATTATTTCCTTTCTAATCTAAGATGATATTGGGGTGAAATATTTTTGTTCTATTCTTCTATGTTATATAAACACGAGAAAAATAATTTTAAACGGTGGTCGAAGAAAAAAAATGAAATAATTACTCTAATAAGCACGCATGTAAAGGTGATGAGCGCCATATTAACTGAGTAGTTAGTGGGATCACCGCAGTCGGGCGACGGCGCACTAATGCACAGCGAATGACGAGTTATGACGTCATGCGCAGATTACCTATCACTGCAGTTCATCAAGTTTACGTGCCAAATTACACGTGTTTATCTACAGTTATGAAATACACACTTGTACATATCTGCTTGGGCGGCCTACGGCCGCGACAAAATTATACATCCCTCTTTTTGAAACAGAACTCAATGCTTTAAGTCCAATGGCACTGGCGGTGCCACTCGGCCCATCGGCGGGCCTCACAGAGTCTATTCACGCGTGCGTAACTAGACAATGCCTAGACCGCCCGTCTTCGGGGCTTAGCCCCTCAGACCTTACACAGTTCTCAAGTCATTAATAACTCTACGACTCCAAGTATATAAATGTCTACAGTATATTCATACGTTACGTATATAATTTGTCTAACATGTAATCTCTGTGCACTAGCAAATGAAGGCATACCTGTGTTTCAGAGAGAGAGAGAGTGAGAGAGAGAGAGGGGTTAAATGTAATATGCCACAGTTAATATGGCGCTCATTCACCTTTCATGCGTGCTTATGGGTGTAATTATTTTATT
Source organism: Magicicada septendecula (assembly GCA_034769895.1). Classification (NCBI taxonomy): domain Eukaryota; kingdom Metazoa; phylum Arthropoda; class Insecta; order Hemiptera; family Cicadidae; genus Magicicada; species Magicicada septendecula. Next base: position 13,023 of record JAWRYS010001982.1, on the reverse strand, counting down.
TTTTTTTCGTAATTAGGTTCGACCGCCTTTAAAATTATTTTTCCCGTGTTTATATGACAGAACAATAGAAAAAAAATATATCATACACACGCGCACGTGCGCACATGAAATGCATGTATATAATAATGAAACTTTTACCTTAGTGTGTTGGGGGATACAACTCGGCTGCGGCTCTGAACATGGAGGCGGAACATTAGCGGGTGGCACCTCTTAAACATGAATTCTGCCAGGTATTCCATGAAGTGTTGTTTACTGCGCCCGAATCGTGGGATACCATTTCGCACTTCTCTCCATGCCCTCTCAACCGTGTTTGTGTGAGCGCCGGTAGCGGGGTCCACGAAGTTTTTCTTATGATTCACACGTTGGTGAACGAACCCCGCTTCTTCCAGGCACTCATATGCTTTCCAGCAGTCACTGATTATAGTTGTGCCTGGAAGAATCCACTCCTCAATTATGTTGAGGAGAGTAGTGGAATCCCGGCGCTCAACTGGTATTAAAAAACACTTCCCAGAACCACGTTCCACTCCCCCGAACACCCACTGTCCTTCGATGGCCCTGCCCCGATTATGTTTGCGGCGACCAAATTTTGCCTCGTCGACTTCTACAGTCTTTCGAGCCCCCCCCCCCCAGCTTAGATGAAGTGCGCTGGGCGTCGAAAATAAAAACTTCTCGACAAAAACTGTACCAGTCGACGATGAAGCGGGAGCTCACATCATAATTCAGCATGAGAAGGTGTTGACGAGGCGGAGGGTTATGAAGGATGTGCCAGACCAGGTAAAAGTAGGAAAAGTAGGTTGTGAGAGGATGGTGGGCCTTAGAAAGGAAACTACCTTCTCGTGCTGACCACATGATGTTACATCTCCTCTTCTTTTTTTTAACCACCAATTTTTGCAAATTTTGACACCGAAAATATAATGACTGCCTATTCAGTTCTAATAGGGACCCACACGAAGGACAATTTATTGTCCCTTTAATACCCCCGTGGGAGATTAAAAAGTCGATAATATCAGACTTATTCATTCGAATGCAGTCGTCCGGCTTCCTACTGCACTGAATATCATGGCAGGCCATTGCAGTATTAAATATGTTAATAATATGTTTATTAACAAATCTGTTGTTTCTTAAACAACAGAAATAATTAATAATAACACCACACAATAACACAAAGGAAAACACTGAAATTCACAAAATAAATACCGCTACACGAGAATACACTGAAAGGACTACCTTATTGCTCGGGCGAAACCATGCGAATAAATAGTGTTGCGCATTTTTGTCTAAACACACACACACACACACACACACACACACACACACACACACACACACACACACACACACACACACACACACACACACACACACACACACACACACACACACACACACACACACACACACACACACACACACACACACACACACACACACACACACACACACACACATGACAAACCAATTAGAAGTGAGAATATGCAAAATTTTGAACTTATCGATTTATTAACGTGCAATTTTTTTTGTTTCGACCAATCAAGCGTCAGCCTTCTCACCGACCATCTTCACAAATTCGCAGGTTTTTGGCGTCAGACTACACAACACGTGAATTTAAGTAAAATATGTTCAAAAGTAAAAGGTTAGTGGTGCTATTGTGAATTGTGATTTTCGTGATCCAAAACTATAGTGAAACAATTTGAAAAATTGTACACATTGATATCAGTGAATCCATTATTAGATATAAACGACTGTGTAAGCAAGATAGGTTAAATGTCATATGCCACAGTTAATATGGCGCTCATTCACCTTTCCATGCGTGCTTATGGGAGTAATTATTTTTTTGTTTTCTTCGTAAATAGCTTCGACCGCTGTTTAAAATTATTTTTCCCGTGTTTATATAACATAGAAGAATAGAAACAAAATTTCACCCCAATATCAGCTTAGATTAGAAGGAAATAATTACCAAATGTACTGAAAGTAATGGCATAGTCAAATATTGTTATACAACATAGCCTACAGGACAAGTTCAAGACTAATTGTAATATTATTATTATAGCTTGCATAACCCACACCTGGGCAAACATAACCTCACCGTGCCTGCATAACTGACTACTACCATAAGGTGACTAATAACTATAAATATGAAATAATGAAACATACAGATATTCAGCAGAATACGGAAAACTAGTGTTAGTGGCATTTATGGAAAGTATCAGTAGATGAATTTATTTGTAGGCATGTGAATATAAGTAAATATGTGATTATTTCTCAAAACTATGCTTTTGTGATAATGTTTTCACAACGATTCAATGTACATTAAAAATTGAATTGTAGTTACTCAGGTTGACAATTTGAAATGACAAATGAATTTATTACAGTTCTTACAAATGAAAACAAGAAAATTATGATGCTCACTATATTATTATTGAAACGATTTATTATATAATTTGTATTGAACTGAACTAAAGCAAATAAAACTTTTTGTAGACTTCCAAAACAAAATAAAACGTTCAGATTCTAAACACTTTTTGTTCAGACATTATTGTCAGTATATGTTTTATGTATGTAATACCCATTTTTATTGAAGTCAATGTGTTTAATGTAAAGGCAGTGCAATTCAGCTTGAACAGTAACAGTAACGGAGCCATGTTATGTTGTGCATGGAATAGCTATGTTGTAACGGGACATTTCAGTCCACATAGTGGTCTGGGGGGAAAACAAATATAAATTTTATTGTTAATTCAAAAGTATAAATAATAATGGTAGAGTTTTGTAACGACGCAGACAAATGCATAAAATCGTATCAAGGTCAACATTGTAGACGCAAAAACAACAGATATATTTAGCCAAACGAACTTTGACCGATGAAGTCACCATTTACATAACAGCCAAGCCTATAAAGACGTCACTTGGAATGAAGTGCATAATTCGCCTCGCCTTGAAAACTGGTTCATCATATTCAGAAGACAATAAGATTTGGTCACGTGATCCCCTCTCCACCTCAGAAAATAACGCAGTACATTCGTACCAGTTACGTATTACTCCTAGTGCCGGCTGGACACACACAAAAGTTCTGAAACGAAATCGCGGGTGCACCCAAACAAAAATGTGAAAGTATTAACAAAAATCGGAACCAAATTGCCAGAAATTAATTAACAGTTATAATGGAAAAGCACGTTATTTCAGCAAAGTGCGGGAGACCAAGAAATAGCAGGATTGATCGAAAGTGCGCAGTAAGATGGACTCACCTGTTGTAACAAGATAAGTAATAGAACAAGGCATCATCTAAATTCTTCAGTCAGAAATAAATAAATTCAAAACCATTACTTTTGTCTAAAAGAAATGTTTTACAAAAATGAGCTCAAAAGGGGAATAAAATGTATGTACCGCATGAAAGGATGCGTGGCTGCGTGAGTGTAAAGAATCTATATTTAAGAAGTGCTGGGTTGTGATCTATTATATATATATAGACTTAGCGCCGCATAATTTCTTCATCACACCCCAATTTTTACCCAGGGTATCTAAAACAAATTTGACGAACTTGTATAAGTACATTTTTAGGTGATGAAGTTATTTTGCCCAAGTTATGGTGTGTCAGCGTACGAAAAACTTATACAAATTTTTATACATCGTATTTTTGCTGTACGCTGAAGCCAGACAACCTGTTCGATATATACAAATGTATATAATGAAATATGGGTAGTTAGTCGGCCATATTGGCATTCGTAATAATTATTCTATAAAATTTGTAACATGTGTAAAAAAGACAGACACTACAGAGGGAAGTGTGTTTTTATTCTGTTTAGTTGGTATAACGAAATATTGCGACCTGCCATATTTATTCTGTTTAAGACAGACACTACAGAGGGAAGTGTGTTTTTATTCTGTTTAGTTGGTATAACGAAATATTGCGACCTGCCATATTTATTCTGTTTAGTCGTCGCTGTGCGGTAATTCGTTTTCGTTTGTTAACGTGTGTGGGACAGAATTTTGTTATTCGTATGAAGTGTTTGTGATTGCAAGTCGAAGTAAAAATATGTTGAAAGGTAATGTGGTATGTGGTATGTGGCGCTAGGAATAATAATGAAAGGTAAGATGATCATTTATTTAGTTTATGTTGTCCGTTGTTTGTAGGAAATTAGCTGTGTTAGGTTATGTATGAATGTCTCGATTACTTTGGTTCTGTAACACTAGGCCTACCGGTTGTTATAGACCCAACTATACATAATATCACTGTGTTCTGTCCAAAATTTAATAATGGAGCAAATTAGCATTCTAATTTAATTAATACAATATACCTAGGCTAACACCATCCGTTCTTATGGGAGTAAAAATTTAATTTTTTGTCTCCGTAAATAGGTTCGACCGCCGTTTAAAATTATTTTTCTCGTGTTTATATAACATAGAAGAATATAATAAAAATATATCAGCGCAATATCAACATTGATGAGAATCTTCATAATTACCCAAGGGGTAATTAACTCATTTAAAAAAAAAAGTCCCTGTAAGGCACTGACTGCAATTTAATTAAATAATTTTTTCTTTATTATAGATACTCCTGTAAGTCTGACAATTACTACTCTAGCCTACCTATATTTGTGTAATGTATCCAGTTTGTAAGTCATTTTATTCGTAAAATGTCGTCCTACCTAACACAAGATGATAGGCCTTACCATAATATATTTAATTTGAACTCTGCTTGTATTTAACTAGTTACATATTTTATTTAATTCTTCAGTCCAGCTATATTACTCTAAATATACTTTCAAATTCAGCATTTTTCAGAGAAACGTAATTACTTGATAAGATATGACAACGGTAGAAAGTTAAGGTTAATTTTAAGACCTAATATAACAAAATTTATAATATAGGCCTATGTGTACTATATCCTCACTGAAGCAAACTGTTGTAATTGTTTGTACACATAGTTACTTTCATACCATTGAGTCCATTAAATTGTAATATATTTGTCATAAAAATTTTGTTTTAACACAGCTCTGCTTTAAAAATTAAGGGCTAACATTTGTCAGGTAAAAGAAAAATTGAAAAGAGAATTTGACCTGTGACTTCTTTAATTTTTGACTTAAACATGCATTTTAATCTCGATTAAATTTTTTAATAAAATTGTGCTGTTTTTAAATTTTATAATATTAACTTGCAGACAGAAAAGGTTTTGCTGGTGACTAAAGAAAGCATCGTTCTTTTATCTTATGTAAAATTTATTATTGCATGCAAGTCTGATTAAAGCTCACTAAACTAAAATTATCACTGCTTACAGCAGCAGGTTCTTAAACCCGATAATTGATGTAGGCCTATAGTGTTATTTTTATTTAATTTCTTATTATCTGTATTTATAATCTGTAACTTAATGTGTAGAATTGTATTTATATTGTTTAACCTCCTAAATGATACTCAACTAATATCACATGAAATTTTAAAAAATTAGTATCTTAATATTCTAAAATATTTTATGGGGTGTGTTATACTTAATAGTAGATTTAAATGATACAGAGTATGGATGAATTATCCGTAATGTATTTGCTAGTTATAATACCGTTATAATCAGGATTATATTATTCAATGTTAATCATTTGAACAGTTTTTGTTTTTCGAGTTTGTATGATTATATTGGAAATCTTTTTCAGGAATCTTCAGTGCAGGGATGTAACCAAGCAATAGTGACTTGAGTTCATTTAAATTAAAATAGATTACTATAAAATAACTACTAGATTATGCTGTAAATTTAATTTTTTTTAGAAATTTACACAAAATCCATTAACTTTTTGTAAATTCATAGTGCTAACCTACAAATATTGTGCTAGGTTAAGAAAATAAATTATTCTCTTAATTATTAGCTTAATATTATTATAATTATTAACTTAGTGAAAAATTATGTATGAGTTTTGTAATGATCTTTCAGGTTTCTCCTGAACTTTCCAGAATTGACTGGGAAAAAATGACTATTATTGCACCATCAGTTGTATCGACATCAGATGATATTGATGTGGAAAACATATGAAGTGGAGAAGGTAATATAATCAAAGCAATTTAGCCTATAGATAATTTAAAATTTTTTTTTCTGTTTGTGAATTTTGTAATATTAGCATATTTGATTTAATGTTTGTTTCATATGTAGTGTTAGGTTTACCTAAATTATCTTTACTTGACAAACTAGACTTGTATAGGTAATTTAAATCAATTAAGAAAATCAGTTTTGAATGTAGCACAATTAATTCATACCATATTTCATTAATGTTTTGTTTTCAAAGCATTTTTTTGTTTGGGTGTTAGCCTATTTAATTTGTGTTATGGCAAAGTTAATTTTCTGCATCAGGAATGTCCTATTTCATTGAGCAAGCTTTATAGGAGATTTTGAAGTTTGTGATAAAATAGCCATTAATGATTGTTTTGTCTTGTTAATGACAACAATATAAAGTTATTAACAGTCCCATTTACATTTTAAATGAGAAAATTTAGTAACATAGTAGTTGGAATCATTTTTAATTAGTAGTATTATGTGTCAATGCTTTCAAATCAGGGGCTTCCTTTGGAAAGTATAATCATATGATAATTTTAAGATAAGTATTGTTAGAAGCTCTAAATAAGTTTGTTTATATTATTTTTTATATAAAGAGTTTTGGAAGCTGCTGGAAAACAAAAGTTCTTAATAAAGTACATAATTAGTTTAATAACATTATTTCCCATAAAATTGCAATTATTTCATTTAGTAATTTGCACTTTTGTTGATACTGGCAATGATAATTATTTTTCTCTGTTAGCTAAAATTCTTTCTTTGTTACAGAGTCCATTGTTGTAGAAGCTCTTATATCGCCAGATGATTGTGCAAAATTTATAAGTTTGGAGGTAAATTTCTCCTTATAGAACTGCTGTATTCTTATATAGTTATCTCTCTCTGACCTCTATTTTGCACTATGAGGTGTACACTTATTTCCATTCTTATTTGGTATTCTTTTATCTCTTTCTACTATTATTTAGTTACAATAGTTTAATCATAGTAGTCTCTTTATAATTGGTTTAGTGTTTTTTGTACACTGGTCTGTCCCTTAGTGTATATCATTGACTAACATTACTTACATGTGGTGTCACATGACAGGTGTTCTTAATTACGATTATAATACATTATGTCCTTTCTTATAATATTCTTATACTATTACAATAGTGGCATTACACCTTACTTGTGGTATAGACATTAACCTTTTACTTCTATTTGGTATTATAAAGTGGTTTTGTTCACGTTTTACTTAGTGAATCCCCTTTTGGTCGGTTTTGGTTCACTTTATTTACTTAAATTCTTATTTAAAATCCATTTTGGGTATCTTATATTGGTACCTGTAGAAAGCTTATCAGTTCTTCTTAGTTTAAGGCACAAAACATTTTGGTTTAGGTAGGCTTTTCCTACTGATAGATGTGAATTTAGGTGAAATTTGTACCAACAATGTGTATGTTAGGTTGATACAAATTTACATTCTTTTAACCTTATTTTCTCAAGTTTGGTTTTATTAATGATAACTAATAACTCTTTGGTTATTGCCTTTTCTTATCTTACATGATTGTTTGACTATTTGAGTAATATTTGTTATTATTATGAGACAATTTTAATACTTCTTTATGTTACATGGGTGCTATGCATAACATGTTACTATGCTTTTATTCACAGCTTCTATTCAGTTAACAGTATAGTTACTTTCATTCTTTTATAACATATCTTGTCCTATACATTTATAATATTATCTGTTGTATATTGGTCATCTCAGTTAGTCAGTTCTTGTCCATCTCTTCAATCTGTAAGTTGTTCAGTCATTGCATATACGGGTAAGATGTTCTATAGTTGACTGGCTCTTGGAATCTATATTTTATGCCATGGTTGTTAGGTGTCTTTCTCGTAGTATGTTTCTTCCTTGTCTTCATTGGTTCCTTACTGACCGAAAACTATTGGGTTGTTGGTTCCTGTGGTACAATCATTGTTCAGTGCATCTTCTTTTTCTTATAATGTTATTTCACTTGTTAGTTACCATTAGTTTGATTAACTCTTATTGTTGTGAGTTTATCCTTGGTGATGAGTAGCTCATGTAGTTTCATGCTTGGCCTTTTAGAAGAAACACTTGGTTTGTCTCTTTCACTCAATTATTGACATGTGTTAATATTTTGGGTTACTGAAATATTTGGGCTCATATGTCTCGTTACAATATTAACTGGTTGTAGGCATATAAACTTATACACTGTTGTGAGAATTGTACAAAAGTACCTTTAAGCTAATTTCAAAACACATTTCAGAATTAATCACATTTTTTTCACTTTATAGGCTATGTCACACCAAAAGAAAATGTACAGGTCACTTTCAACAACAGTTGACAACAGCTGACTGAATATTATCCGATGACAAAATACTAAACAGATGGGAGATAGTCACACCAACCAACCATTTTGTATATAGTCTTTAAAATGAGATTTTTTTGCTTGTACACGGAAAACCTGGATCACTGTATTAAGATATATATTTTAGATATGTAGGTCAATTTATTAATTTTGAGCTATTAATTTAGCTAGTGCTAAGCTTTAAAACACAGTTATTTGTATGAAAGAAAAGTACAATTTTGTAGGCCAAGTAATAAATCCAACTATGATTCTGAAAAATTGTCACGGGTAGGAAAATAAAAATAATAATAATTCACCGATCTGAATGACGTTTTACAGAATCGTGATAAACATAAAATTACTTTTGATAGTGATCCCATGCTCATCCCAAGTTGAAACTTTCAGAATATGTAGAGGAAACAATATCTTTCACATATATTTTTTTGAGAATTTTAAAAATACAGTTTTTCAAAATTCAGTAAATGCAATAATGATGTGTTTATAAAAAATATATATATTTTCAACTAATTATGTTTTATATCATATGAAAGCCCTTTAAAAGAGCTTTCAAATGAACTCGATGTCATTGTTCTAGCTTAATTAGAACACAAGTTGTGAACAAATCAATATTGTTGCGCAAGTCAAAAATTTTTTTTTTTTTTTTCATTTTTGAGCACCCATTACTCAGTAACCTTTCGTCAGAAAAATGTGAAAAAATTGATTTGTGTTACTATTTATGAATACTACATGCATACTTAATTTCAAATAAATCTAAGAGGGTCAGGTTGTAGCACTTGTTGATTTGACACGGAATATCTCTTAAATGTAACTTGAAGTTTTCATTTTGTTGTAAACATACCAGTCTAGTTTTTCTATTTATAGTTTATGCTATTTTTTTTTTTAATAATTTGAACTAATTGAACCCCTAATCAATCCTACACTCCCTCGCAGAAAAACCTATATTTAGTTCATTTATATTGTCATCTGAGTTTAGTTATGTTTGATGTAATAAATAAAATGTTTATTTCATCAAAGGTGTTTTCACTTTTTGTAATTATGTTCTTGTAAATAAATATTCTATATACTTTATTAATGTAATCTTATAGTTACTGATAAAGTAACAAAGCCCAAATGTCTGTGTGGTATTTTTGTTGTAATAATATTTGTCTGATATGTATTATTTTTGCAATGTTTTTATGTATCTTCTCTGAAGAAATAATTTGTTCATTATCCTTAATATTTATTAATTATTGATACCTTAGAATTGAAACTGTTTTGTATAAATTTTGTAATAAAAATCAATGTACTTGTAAGTCATTTTTTATCAATAACCTGTTGAAAATAACACATTCCTTGTGCAATGCAAGTAGGCCTACCAAATACCTACCAAAAATGTATATCCCCAATTTTTGATAGAATATTTGATTTTTGTTGCCATCAGAATTTTACTTTGATTTTACTTTCATGTTCCATAAGGAAATGGAAGTATGGTGATGGCAAAAAAAAATCGTGTTAGAGATTTTTGCAGATTCTGATTATACTACCCTCAAAACATGAAAAAAAGTCATTTTTCGAAAAGTGTCTGTGTGTCTGTCTAGATTTTTTATGGCAAACGATAAGAGCCGCAAATTCAAACAGAATCAAATAATTTTTTGCATACAGCCCTGAATTGTAGAGTATTCAAGACCTATTGTTTTTTGTGAAGATCAGTTAAGATAAAGGGGTAGTTTACCTGCAATATTTTATGTTGTAACAAGAGAAATTTTTTCATGACGAACGATAACTGCCGTAAATTCAAACAGAATCAGATATTTTTTTACATATGTGCCCGAGTTATAGAGGACTCAAGGCCTATTGATTTTGGTGAAGATCGGTTACGGGGAAAGGGTAGTTTACCTGAAACATTTTGTTGTTGTAATGTAATAGTTTACCTGATAATTTTTTGTATATATGTACTACGTTATTGACAACAAAGAAGCAGTTTGTTTTTAAAATTCCTTCCCGGCCTGTTTGGCCGTAGACCAATGTTTTCTGCAAAACCAGACGTTTCGCCAGTGCCATCGACTTCCATCATCAGTGAAAATCAAGTGCGATAACGTGAGGTGGTATACGTTAGTGCCCACAGTAAGTGGCTGAAGCAGTAAGTAGAAAGAAGTAGTTTCAATGGAAATATTTCATTTCGAAAATGATTTTAAATATAAATCTTAGAACATGGAAGTCGTGTATGATTCTCCATACCAATATTTTGTTCTTAAGTGTGCTATTAAGTATTAGGAATCTTCTCCATGTCAAGGTATAGGATTACAGCCTGTTTTGCCTTCACTGAAGGCATCTCTTTTCCTTGCCCTACCTATATCTCGTCTTCCCTGAGGTCTGTATCTTATTACTTGTTTAGGTAGTCCCATGTGTTCCATTCTCTTGATATCCTGCCTCTATTTTATTTGTCCTTCCCTTATTCTGCCGGCTATAGAATATACATTTTACTTGGTTCTTATATTTTCATTTCATATTTGATATCTAAGGGTTTGTATTATGAATACTCGACACAATATTTTTCTTGTTAGATTCGAAGTTTTAAGTAATTTTCTCTTAAAAAGTGTGTATGAACATTTTAGCACGACGAGATTGTCTGTTTTATTATTATTCTTAACGTTTTGGTTTTTATTATTAATTTTTGGTTTATTGATTTATTCTACCCAATTCAATCTATTATTGAATCCGATATGAATAAATCGGTTTACTTACTCTTTGACATCGTTTATTAATTTTGTTTAAATAGTTTAGAATGTTTTTTGTTCCATTTCATGAGTTCGATTCTGAAGAAGTTGCGTTGACTCTTCTATTATTAGCTGCGGTGAGTTGCTCTGTACTTTCCTGTATAGACACTAACATAAACACAACATGTACATGATACTTACTATTATACTAACATTAATAGTTAATAACATTTTATTATGGCCTATGCATACTGCATTGGTCATTGTCACTTCTGATAGTGTCCTTTTTCTTCATCTTGTGGTTTTATTACCTTAACTATAGTTTGTTAAGTGAGTTTACTATACTTTAGGAAGTTACCTTTTTATATGGGTTGTAATCCTATCAAATTATTCTCATTATTGCTTGAATATCTCTTATCATTGTTTTGATAGCACTGTTATTATTGTGCAGTAGTTCATTCTGCATTATACTGAAAATTGCTTTGGTTTAAAGTAACCAAGATTACTTGCATCTAGCTGTCAACATGGTTTATTTATTATTATTGTTATTATTAGTATTTGGGTGGCTATAATCCTTGAATTTACTTATTCGAATAGTATTCTGCCTCATTCAATGTTGTTGGTTTAGTTCCTACTCTTTTATGATAAGTTTACAAGATAATTTTGTTCATCATGCATCCACTCTATGGGAAGCATATAGTTATAATATACAACAATGGATTATTGTCGGTTTTGTGTTTCTGTATTACATTTGATTTATTTGACTTTATGTAGTACTGGTATATCTATTGGTTATTATTAGATTACATTTTGTTTATCTTTTACAGTCTTTACTATTGGTAATTAGTGGTTATTTCTAATATCAATTCCACTTTACAATTGGTCATTGGTGTTTTGGACATAGCCCTCTTTTCATGTCTACACATAATTTAGCTAAGAACTTATTATTATTCATTCTCTTTGTTACTTTTTATGTTCAATAATTCATTCTTATTGATTATTGTTTGTATTACATTGTCAAGGAAGGTATTCACTTAATAAGTTTTGGTCAGTGTCAATTTGTTTTGCAGCTTAGGGGTTTAAATCATGTTGTTTATTCCATTTATTCTTTCTTCTTTTATAATAATTCTTTTATTGCCATATGTTAGTTCATTATAATTCATGTTATCTCCCTTTTTTGTGTTTGATCTAGATATTTTCTTCTTCTCTTCACAGATTCCTTCCTCCCTCTTAATAAGTTTCTTCATGGCGTTGTTTTCACTGGTTTCCTTCTCACGGTTAATAGGTTTCTTCTTGATTTTGTCTTTAATGGGTTTCCTTCTCACTGTTTGATCTATTGGGTAATTATGTATGTCGTCTCGTCGTTAGTCTTGCTTTATCTTCTTTAGTTGCACATTTACTGGTAATTCCTTCTTCATTTTAATTCACTTGGTTTTGGCTTATGATACTTCCTTTTTTATCCATGATCGTATGCTTGACCTTGTAGGTATTCTTAATTGTAGTGGCTTTCAACTTATTTGTGGTACGCTGGTGTTGGTAGTGTTATATGTACCATTACAACATACAAAAATTTGACAGATATTTTTGTCGCAAAAAACTTTTATGATATATTGTGTATAAATACACATATAAAGGTATTTTTGCCACAAAAAACGTTTATGATATATTGTGTATAAATACACATATAAAGGTATACAATACATTTGATTTGTTTAACAGTCGTTATAAGACAGTATTACCATATAGGGGAGAGCAGAGAGACATAAGTTGATACTTTGTACTTCTTCAAGTGTCCCTTAGTCGCAGCACCTCTGCAACTGTATAACGTTTTTGTTATAGCTTGTAGTACATGCTCCTCCAGTCTGATTATAGCAGTGTACAGTAAAATGAGTCTTTGTTCCCTTTTGTATTTTAGAACGTGTAAAGCAACCTTTTT